>OZ005744.1:107434193-107538592 GCA_963930735.1 Dioctria linearis | reverse complement strand
ACTGGTGTCAGCTTACCGGTTCTAGTGTTTAACTTAGCGCCAGGTTTTTGTTCAAACCCTTCTTCACTTATTATAAAATTTTATAATCCCTCTTGCTGCTCCCTAGTGGAGGTGTGAGTTGTTCAGTTTGCAGTGGTCAATCAGCGTTGTATGCGAGGCATACGTTTTTGAAATTAGTTCCGCTTACATCTGCTAGTTCCAGGGAGAAGCCAGTTTATTATTAAATTTTTTGTTTTTTCGGGCTTTGAGCCATTTTAGTTCTAGGATTTTTTAAAGCCGCTCTGAGGTTTGTATTGTCACATTTCGCATATATAAGCATTCTTGTTTTTATTTCTGCCTGTTAACTATTTTGATGATACTAATATATTCAATCAGCTACTGCTTCTCTCCTGAGTACTGGCAGCCACTGAGTTACTGACAACTCACATTCGCCTTTGATCTCAATTTCATGCCCCATTAATCTTCCCTAACTTCTAGTGATGGGAGGCTAAGTCGATGAGTGGTTATGAACGTTGTATGCGATGCATGCTGGTTCCGAGAAAAAGCCCGTATTGTCTCTTATTTAATTTTAGTTGGGTTGTCCCGTTCAGATACTTAATTTTAGTTGGATTATCCCGTTCAGATTTATCTCCTTATATTAATCACCGCTACGGCTTCTTACTCGAGTACCAGCAGCCACTTGATCACTGACCTCTCACCTTTCCTTTATCTGTTGACTTCAGTCTCTTGCCAAGTTGATGAACGATGTTCATCCCTCCCGATTTTATCCTTGGTTAAGCGAGTGCTTGCCGCGGTCATGCATTGTAAGACGGCAACTCGAAGTTCCGTTCTTCGACAATGGAGTAAACCCCTTCCTATCTAGATAAATGCTCATTTGCTTGGTGGGAGTAAAAGCTTAGTGTGCGCGGTTCAGCATACTCCTCTTAGAAGTTTTGCTTCAGCTTGTTACGCGTTTATGTTCGGACAGCGACCAAGTTCATGACCATTTTCTAGCAAACATCGATTAACGCTTGATAGAGTTTTTTTCTCTTATTGTATAAATATAGATTGACCGAGAGTTTTACGATTGGGCTGGTTCAGAGCGACGACACCTTGGAGAGTGGTGGACGACGGAGTGGGAGAGAGATCAGGAGAGAGCGAGAGAGGATTTTGTTTTTATGTTTTCAGCAATGGCTGAATATTTGGTATCTATTTTTTTTCTTTTATTATTTTATTTCAGCAGATGCTGAAATTTATTTCTTGTGTTGTGTGGGGCGAGTGCGTTTTTTTTTGCGTTGATCCGTCATGCCGACAACCCCCTTTCTTAAATGAAGAATGTTAGTAATGCACATAGTTTAAATAAATCAGATCGATTAATCTCAAATTAGAGCAGTGTTTTCGTTTAATCCTGTTGGCACAATTCTCGTAGGAATTACTTTTGTCATTATTATAAAAGCATTTATTTTTTTTTTATATATATTTATTTGGCACAATTTTCAGCTGAAATATCTTCAGCATTAGTATGAGCGCATTTATTTTTCTTTTATTTAGATATTTGCTATATATGCTATATGCTACTTCCCCATACAAATAACAACCCTGAAAAATAAAGTCATACATTTTCGAGAATAAGCCCTATGCTACTTCCCCATATTAAAAATTCCTGAAAAAGAAAAAAATTTAAATATCTTCTAGAAGTAGCCCTATCATACTTCTCCACATTATAAATTCCTGAAAGAGATAAAATGTAAACAAGTTCGAGAAGCAGCCGTCTGCTACTTCTCCATTGAAGAAAAAAAGAAAACATAAAACCTGAAAAGAAGAAAAGCAAGAAAATTTCTTTTGTTCAAACGAAAAATTTTAATTTGCACAGAGCTCGCACAAACTACAATTTTTCGTCCAAATCACGCATTCCGAAATGGTAGTTCGCCTAGGTGTAAAGCACCACGCGATACCATCATGCAATGCATTACAGCAAGCTGGCGAAATTCTGAGAAAATATTGCTACACTGCAGATATTCTGTGGCAACGATTTTTGCCTAAAAAGAATACACACACAACCGCTCATATAGCCAGCAGTGCGGTCGTCAGCAAGGAAATTTCAAATTCCGACTGATGAAGAACGGCTCGTCTGTCGGTTGGGTGTGTAGCGGCTGTGATGTAGGGAGACGGCGTGAACTCGAAGAGTTGATTACGAACCTTTGTCGAGTACGGTAGCAAGTTGTCGCGCGCAGATCTTTCCTTTGGCTTTTCAAGTTTTCAGTCACTTTTGAGTTTCCTTCGCTTTGTCTATCATATCGCCTGAGTGAATTACCTAATTTTCCGGGAAAGAAATATTTGAGTTTTCGTGGAAAGCATGCCAGTAATAACTCGTTTTTAGGTTTTCCATATATTTACCTACGTTGGCAGTGAACGGTAATAAGTGATTCTCCACATAATTCCCTGAACTGGAAGAAAGTTGTATTAGTGGAAATTATAGTGTTTCGGATATTTACCTGCGTCGGCAGCAAAATTACGTCTTATTTGTTCCTCACATAATTCTTCCACCTGGAAGAAAGGATTATTATCTGTGGAAATTGTGTCATTTACTATTAGTTTTTCTATATATTTACCTGCATTGGTAGTGAACTATATTAAGTGATCTCCACATAATTTCCCGAACTGGAAGAAAGTTTTATTAGAATAAATCATAGTGTTTCGTATACTTACCTGCATTGGCAGCGAATTTTATTTATTCATTCTCCACATAATTCTTCGAACTGAAAGAAAGGATTATTATCAGTGGAAACTGTGTCATTAATAATTAGTTTTTTTTACATATTTACCTGCTCTGGAAGTGGATTTTATTCGTTCGCTACATAACTCTTCGAACTGAAAGTAAGGTTTATTTTTAGTGGAAATTGTGTTAATAATAATTAGTTTTGGATACCTACCTACATTGGCAGTGAATTTTTATTTAATCACTCTCTACACAATTCCCCTAATTGGAAGGAAGTATTATTAGTGGAGTTATGTTACGAATAATTAGTTTTTTTATAGTATTAAATTACCTGCGCTGAACAGAAGCGATAGATGTGCGCGAATTATCTGACATTGAATTTGTTATTGTTAGTACAGTGACTTTGATTTTGCTCGCTTGTTACGATCTAAAGTAGACTACGATTTTGTGCCTGAAAACAAGAAATTTGAGTTTTTTTTTTGCGTGAAATGACTAAAGTGCAATTACTATTTCAATGGTTTTCTTTCTGGTCGCCCATTTGCTTTACAAATGGCGCCCAAGTTAGGTTTTTTTTCCGGTCTCTAGTCAGGCTTCACTTGGCTAAAGTACAAGCACCATTTCACTTTTTATTTTTGATTTTTCTGGTCGCATATTTGTGTTACAAATGGCACCCAAACTGTTTTTTTTTTTGCTTTAAGATCTTATTTTGATTATTTATATTTCTGGTCGCCCATTTGCTTTAGAAATGGCGCCCAAATTTTGGGTTTTTTCCCCGCTTAGTAGTCAAGCCTCTCTTGGCTAAAGTGTTAGTTTAATTTCAACTTTAATTTTTGATTTTTCTGGCCGCCCATTTGTAGTTACAAATGGCGCCCAAATTGGTTTTTTTTTGCCTTTAGTCAAGAAGCTTCTCTTGGCTAAAATGCAATTACTATTTCAATGATTTTTTTTCTGGTCGCCCATTTGCGTTACAAATGGCGCCCAAATGGATTTTTTCTGGCCTTTAGTCAAGCTTCTCTTGACTAAAATGGAAATCACTATTGTTGGAAATCATTTCTGTCCAAACTTTGGCTTTAGTTTATTTTGCTTTAAAATCTTATTTTTGCTATATTTCTTGTCGCCCATTAGTCGTTACAAATGGCGCCCAATTTATGTTTTTTTCCGGTCTCTAGTCAGGCTAAAGTACAAGTACCATTTCACTTTTAATTTTTGATTTTTCTGGTCGCCCATTTGTGTTACAAATGGCGCCGAAACTTGGTTTTTTTTTGGCCTTTAGTCAAGCTCCTCTTGACTAAAGTGCAATTACTATTTCAATGAGTTTTTTTTCTGTTCGTCCATTTGTTTTACAAATGGCGCCCAAGCTTTGGATTTTTTTCTGGCCTTTCGTCAAGCATCCCTTGGCTAAAGAGCAAATACTATTTCAAGTATCATTTCCCATTTTTATTGCAATTATTAGACTTTTTTTTGGTTACGTAAGACCTCAGTATATTCTAAGCTGACGCATTTGGCTGTATGGGCGATGGTAAATTGCCTCCGACCAAGTCCAAGTTAATTTCTACCCTAAATTTAACAGTTTCCTTCTGTTTCAGTGCTCATCTCCTCGGCAACAAGCGAGTCTTCTGCGCGAGGCGTACCACCTGTGAAGCCAAGATTCGGCTCGTAGATGCCGAGACGACGACCACTTGACAGCTTTACCTGCATGACGAGCTGGTCAGCTGACCCAAACCTGGCAAGTTGTTGAACGATGTTATTCCTTAGATTCTGTCTTTATCTGGGCACTGGTGTCAGCTTACCGGTTCTAGTGTGTAACTTAGCGCCAGGTTTTTGTTCAAACCCTTCTTCACTTATTATAAAATTTTATAATCCCTCTTGCTGCTCCCTAGTGGAGGTGTGAGTTGTTCAGTTTGCAGTGGTCAATCAGCGTTGTATGCGAGGCATACGTTTTTGAAATTAGTTCCGCTTACATCTGCTAGTTCCAGGGAGAACCCAGTTTATTATTAAATTTTTTGTTTTTTCGGGCTTTGAGCCATTTTAGTTCTAGGATTTTGTAAAGCCGCTCTGAGGTTTGTATTGTCACATTTGGCATATATAAGCATTCTTGTTTTTATTTCTGCCTGTTAACTATTTTGATGATACTAATATATTCAATCAGCTACTGCTTCTCTCCTGAGTACTGGCAGCCACTGAGTTACTGACAACTCACATTCGCCTTTGATCTCAATTTCATGCCCCATTAATCTTCCCTAACTTCTAGTGATGGGAGGCTAAGTCGATGAGTGGTTATGAACGTTGTATGCGATGCATGCTGGTTCCGAGAAAAAGCCCGTATTGTCTCTTATTTAATTTTAGTTGGGTTGTCCCGTTCAGATACTTAATTTTAGTTGGATTATCCCGTTCAGATTTATCTCCTTATATAAATCACCGCTACGGCTTCTTACTCGAGTACCAGCAGCCACTTGATCACTGACCTCTCACCTTTCCTTTATCTGTTGACTTCAGTCTCTTGCCAAGTTGATGAACGATGTTCATCCCTCCCGATTTTATCCTTGGTTAAGCGAGTGCTTGCCGCGGTCATGCATTGTAAGACGGCAACTCGAAGTTCCGTTCTTCGACAATGGAGTAAACCCCTTCCTATCTAGATAAATGCTCATTTGCTTGGTGGGAGTAAAAGCTTAGTGTGCGCGGTTCAGCATACTCCTCTTAGAAGTTTTGCTTCAGCTTGTTACGCGTTTATGTTCGGACAGCGACCAAGTTCATGACCATTTTCTAGCAAACATCGATTAACGCTTGATAGAGTTTTTTTTCTCTTATTGTATAAATATAGATTGACCGAGAGTTTTACGATTGGGCTGGTTCAGAGCGACGACACCTTGGAGAGTGGTGGACGACGGAGTGGGAGAGAGATCAGGAGAGAGCGAGAGAGGATTTTGTTTTTATGTTTTCAGCAATGGCTGAATATTTGGTATCTATTTTTTTTCTTTTATTATTTTATTTCAGCAGATGCTGAAATTTATTTCTTGTGTTGTGTGGAGTGAGTGCGTTTTTTTTTTGCGTTGATCCGTCATGCCGACAACCCCCTTTCTTAAATGAAGAATGTTAGTAATGCACATAGTTTAAATAAATCAGATCGATTAATCACAAATCAGAGCAGCGTTTTCGTTTAATCCTGTTGGCACAATTCTCGTAGGAATTACTTTTGTCATTATTATAAAAGCATTTATTTTTTTTTTATATATATTTATTTGGCACAATTTTCAGCTGAAATATCTTCAGCATTAGTATGAGCGCATTTATTTTTCTTTTATTTAGATTTTTGCTATATCTGCTATATGCTACTTCCCCATACAAATAACAACCCTGAAAAATAAAGTCATACATTTTCGAGAATAAGCCCTATGCTACTTCCCCATATTAAAAATTCCTGAAAAAGAAAAAAATTTAAATATCTTCTAGAAGTAGCCCTATCATACTTCTCCACATTATAAATTCCTGAAAGAGATAAAATGTAAACAAGTTCGAGAAGCAGCCGTCTGCTACTTCTCCATTGAAGAAAAAAAGAAAACATAAAACCTGAAAAGAAGAAAAGCAAGAAAATTTCTTTTGTTCAAACGAAAAATTTTAATTTGCACAGAACTCGCACAAACTACAATTTTTCGTCCAAATCACGCATTCCGAAATGGTAGTTCGCCTAGGTGTAAAGCACCACGCGATACCATCATGCAATGCATTACAGCAAGCTGACGAAATTCTGAGAAAATATTGCTACACTGCAGGTATTCTGTGGCAACGATTTTTGCCTAAAAAGAATACACACACAACCGCTCATATAGCCAGCAGTGCGGTCGTCAGCAAGGAAATTTCAAATTCCGACTGATGAAGAACGGCTCGTCTGTCGGTTGGGTGTGTAGCGGCTGTGATGTAGGGAGACGGCGTGAACTCGAAGAGTTGATTACGAACCTTTGTCGAGTACGGTAGCAAGTTGTCGCGCGCAGATCTTTCCTTTGGCTTTTCAAGTTTTCAGTCACTTTTGAGTTTCCTTCGCTTTGTCTATCATATCGCCTGAGTGAATTACCTAATTTTCCGGGAAAGAAATATTTGAGTTTTCGTGGAAAGCATGCCAGTAATAACTCGTTTTTAGGTTTTCCATATATTTACCTACGTTGGCAGTGAACGGTAATAAGTGATTCTCCACATAATTCCCTGAACTGGAAGAAAGTTGTATTAGTGGAAATTATAGTGTTTCGGATATTTACCTGCGTCGGCAGCAAAATTACGTCTTATTTGTTCCTCACATAATTCTTCCACCTGGAAGAAAGGATTATTATCTGTGGAAATTGTGTCATTTACTATTAGTTTTTCTATATATTTACCTGCATTGGTAGTGAACTATATTAAGTGATCTCCACATAATTTCCCGAACTGGAAGAAAGTTTTATTAGAATAAATCATAGTGTTTCGTATACTTACCTGCATTGGCAGCGAATTTTATTTATTCATTCTCCACATAATTCTTCGAACTGAAAGAAAGGATTATTATCAGTGGAAACTGTGTCATTAATAATTAGTTTTTTTTACATATTTACCTGCTCTGGAAGTGGATTTTATTCGTTCGCTACATAACTCTTCGAACTGAAAGTAAGGTTTATTTTTAGTGGAAATTGTGTTAATAATAATTAGTTTTGGATACCTACCTACATTGGCAGTGAATTTTTATTTAATCACTCTCTACACAATTCCCCTAATTGGAAGGAAGTATTATTAGTGGAGTTATGTTACGAATAATTAGTTTTTTTATAGTATTAAATTACCTGCGCTGAACAGAAGCGATAGATGTGCGCGAATTATCTGACATTGAATTTGTTATTGTTAGTACAGTGACTTTGATTTTGCTCGCTTGTTACGATCTAAAGTAGACTACGATTTTGTGCCTGAAAACAAGAAATTTGAGTTTTTTTTTGCGTGAAATGACTAAAGTGCAATTACTATTTCAATGGTTTTCTTTCTGGTCGCCCATTTGCTTTACAAATGGCGCCCAAGTTAGGTTTTTTTTCCGGTCTCTAGTCAGGCTTCACTTGGCTAAAGTACAAGCACCATTTCACTTTTTATTTTTGATTTTTCTGGTCGCATATTTGTGTTACAAATGGCACCCAAACTGTTTTTTTTTGCTTTAAGATCTTATTTTGATTATTTATATTTCTGGTCGCCCATTTGCTTTAGAAATGGCGCCCAAATTTTGGGTTTTTTCCCCGCTTAGTAGTCAAGCCTCTCTTGGCTAAAGTGTTAGTTTAATTTCAACTTTAATTTTTGATTTTTCTGGCCGCCCATTTGTAGTTACAAATGGCGCCCAAATTGGTTTTTTTTTGCCTTTAGTCAAGAAGCTTCTCTTGGCTAAAATGCAATTACTATTTCAATGATTTTTTTTTCTGGTCGCCCATTTGCGTTACAAGTGGCGCCCAAATGGATTTTTTCTGGCCTTTAGTCAAGCTTCTCTTGACTAAAATGGAAATCACTATTGTTGGAAATCATTTCTGTCCAAACTTTGGCTTTAGTTTATTTTGCTTTAAAATCTTATTTTTGCTATATTTCTTGTCGCCCATTAGTCGTTACAAATGGCGCCCAATTTATGTTTTTTTCCGGTCTCTAGTCAGGCTTCACTTGGCTATAGTACAAGTACCATTTCACTTTTAATTTTTGATTTTTCTGGTCGCCCATTTGTGTTACAAATGGCGCCGAAACTTGGTTTTTTTTTGGCCTTTAGTCAAGCTCCTCTTGACTAAAGTGCAATTACTATTTTAATGAGTTTTTTTTCTGTTCGTCCATTTGTTTTACAAATGGCGCCCAAGCTTTGGATTTTTTTTCTGGCCTTTCGTCAAGCATCCCTTGGCTAAAGAGAAAATACTATTTCAAGTATCATTTCCCATTTTTATTGCAATTATTAGACTTTTTTTTGGTTACGTAAGACCTCAGTATATTCTAAGCTGACGCATTTGGCTGTATGGGCGATGGTAAATTGCCTCCGACCAAGTCCAAGTTAATTTCTACCCTAAATTTAACAGTTTCCTTCTGTTTCAGTGCTCATCTCCTCGGCAACAAGCGAGTCTTCTGCGCGAGGCGTACCACCTGTGAAGCCAAGATTCGGCTCGTAGATGCCGAGACGACGACCACTTGACAGCTTTACCTGCATGACGAGCTGGTCAGCTGACCCAAACCTGGCAAGTTGTTGAACGATGTTATTCCTTAGATTCTGTCTTTATCTGGGCACTGGTGTCAGCTTACCGGTTCTAGTGTGTAACTTAGCGCCAGGTTTTTGTTCAAACCCTTCTTCACTTATTATAAAATTTTATAATCCCTCTTGCTGCTCCCTAGTGGAGGTGTGAGTTGTTCAGTTTGCAGTGGTCAATCAGCGTTGTATGCGAGGCATACGTTTTTGAAATTAGTTCCGCTTACATCTGCTAGTTCCAGGGAGAAGCCAGTTTATTATTAAATTTTTTGTTTTTTCGGGCTTTGAGCCATTTTAGTTCTAGGATTTTGTAAAGCCGCTCTGAGGTTTGTATTGTCACATTTGGCATATATAAGCATTCTTGTTTTTATTTCTGCCTGTTAACTATTTTGATGATACTAATATATTCAATCAGCTACTGCTTCTCTCCTGAGTACTGGCAGCCACTGAGTTACTGACAACTCACATTCGCCTTTGATCTCAATTTCATGCCCCATTAATCTTCCCTAACTTCTAGTGATGGGAGGCTAAGTCGATGAGTGGTTATGAACGTTGTATGCGATGCATGCTGGTTCCGAGAAAAAGCCCGTATTGTCTCTTATTTAATTTTAGTTGGGTTGTCCCGTTCAGATACTTAATTTTAGTTGGATTATCCCGTTCAGATTTATCTCCTTATATAAATCACCGCTACGGCTTCTTACTCGAGTACCAGCAGCCACTTGATCACTGACCTCTCACCTTTCCTTTATCTGTTGACTTCAGTCTCTTGCCAAGTTGATGAACGATGTTCATCCCTCCCGATTTTATCCTTGGTTAAGCGAGTGCTTGCCGCGGTCATGCATTGTAAGACGGCAACTCGAAGTTCCGTTCTTCGACAATGGAGTAAACCCCTTCCTATCTAGATAAATGCTCATTTGCTTGGTGGGAGTAAAAGCTTAGTGTGCGCGGTTCAGCATACTCCTCTTAGAAGTTTTGCTTCAGCTTGTTACGCGTTTATGTTCGGACAGCGACCAAGTTCATGACCATTTTCTAGCAAACATCGATTAACGCTTGATAGAGTTTTTTTCTCTTATTGTATAAATATAGATTGACCGAGAGTTTTACGATTGGGCTGGTTCAGAGCGACGACACCTTGGAGAGTGGTGGACGACGAAGTGGGAGAGAGATCAGGAGAGAGCGAGAGAGGATTTTGTTTTTATGTTTTCAGCAATGGCTGAATATTTGGTATCTATTTTTTTTCTTTTATTATTTTATTTCAGCAGATGCTGAAATTTATTTCTTGTGTTGTGTGGGGCGAGTGCGTTTTTTTTTTGCGTTGATCCGTCGTGCCGACAACCCCCTTTCTTAAATGAAGAATGTTAGTAATGCACATAGTTTAATTAAATCAGATCGATTAATCTCAAATCAGAGCAGCGTTTTCGTTTAATCCTGTTGGCACAATTCTCGTAGGAATTACTTTTGTCATTATTATAAAAGCATTTATTTTTTTATATATATATTTATTTGGCACAATTTTCAGCTGAAATATCTTCAGCATTAGTATGAGCGCATTTATTTTTCTTTTATTTAGATATTTGCTATATATGCTATATGCTACTTCCCCATACAAATAACAACCCTGAAAAATAAAGTCATACATTTTCGAGAATAAGCCCTATGCTACTTCCCCATATTAAAAATTCCTGAAAAAGAAAAAAATTTAAATATCTTCTAGAAGTAGCCCTATCATACTTCTCCACATTATAAATTCCTGAAAGAGATAAAATGTAAACAAGTTCGAGAAGCAGCCGTCTGCTACTTCTCCATTGAAGAAAAAAAGAAAACATAAAACCTGAAAAGAAGAAAAGCAAGAAAATTTCTTTTGTTCAAACGAAAAATTTTAATTTGCACAGAACTCGCACAAACTACAATTTTTCGTCCAAATCACGCATTCCGAAATGGTAGTTCGCCTAGGTGTAAAGCACCACGCGATACCATCATGCAATGCATTACAGCAAGCTGGCGAAATTCTGAGAAAATATTGCTACACTGCAGATATTCTGTGGCAACGATTTTTGCCTAAAAAGAATACACACACAACCGCTCATATAGCCAGCAGTGCGGTCGTCAGCAAGGAAATTTCAAATTCCGACTGATGAAGAACGGCTCGTCTGTCGGTTGGGTGTGTAGCGGCTGTGATGTAGGGAGACGGCGTGAACTCGAAGAGTTGATTACGAACCTTTGTCGAGTACGGTAGCAAGTTGTCGCGCGCAGATCTTTCCTTTGGCTTTTCAAGTTTTCAGTCACTTTTGAGTTTCCTTCGCTTTGTCTATCATATCGCCTGAGTGAATTACCTAATTTTCCGGGAAAGAAATATTTGAGTTTTCGTGGAAAGCATGCCAGTAATAACTCGTTTTTAGGTTTTCCATATATTTACCTACGTTGGCAGTGAACGGTAATAAGTGATTCTCCACATAATTCCCTGAACTGGAAGAAAGTTGTTTTAGTGGAAATTATAGTGTTTCGGATATTTACCTGCGTCGGCAGCAAAATTACGTCTTATTTGTTCCTCACATAATTCTTCCACCTGGAAGAAAGGATTATTATCTGTGGAAATTGTGTCATTTAATATTAGTTTTTCTATATATTTACCTGCATTGGTAGTGAACTATATTAAGTGATCTCCACATAATTTCCCGAACTGGAAGAAAGTTTTATTAGAATAAATCATAGTGTTTCGTATACTTACCTGCATTGGCAGCGAATTTTATTTATTCATTCTCCACATATTTCTTCGAACTGAAAGAAAGGATTATTATCAGTGGAAACTGTGTCATTAATAATTAATTTTTTTTTAAATATTTAGTTGCTCTGGAAGTGGAATTTAATCGTTCGCTACATAACTCTTCGAACTGAAAGAAAGGTTTATTTTTAGTGGAAATTGTGTTAATAATAATTAGTTTTGGATACCTACCTACATTGTCAGTGAATTTTTATTTAATCACTCTCTACACAATTCCCCTAATTGGAAGGAAGTATTCTTAGTGGAAGTTATGTGGCGAATAATTAGTTTTTTTTTGTAGTATTAAATTACCTGCGCTGAACAGGGGCGATAGATGTGCGCGAATTATCTGTCACTGAATTTGTTATTGTTAGTACAGTGACTTTGATTTTGCTCACTTGTTATGATCTAAAGTATACTACGAATTTGTGCTTGAAAACGAGAATTTGAGTGTTTTTTTGCGTGAAATGAAAGGACTCAGTGAATCTTGTTGTATTTTTTTCTTTTAAATTATCCGCACACCTGCTGAGTTGGTAGTGTAAATGTTCCGCCATTCATCCCGAAAATCATGAGAAAGGACGACATGTAATAACTAAATAGTATGTTAAGTGATAATTAGAAAAATGTTAATCAAGTCAAAAGTGAATAACTGAAAGAAGGAATTTTAGAAAAATGAAAGTGATTTGTTAAGTAACAAAAGAAAAAAAAGAGGACACTGCACCCATTGAAAGTTTAAATGAAAGAAAGTCCGAAAGCACCCACAAACAGAAGTGAAAAGGATACAAAAAAGAGGCCAATTAGCCCACATAGTGCTGCGAGTGTGCTGTGGCGTCATACACCTAGAAGAAAAGGGGTGCACCCCGGCTAAATCAAATCACCAGTTCCAGCCGGCGTTGGATACCTTCGCTTAGGGTAACGTACCTTTTGTCTTGTGAAATAAGTAGGTTTTTGCATCTTCATTTTTTTTGTGTTGTTAATTTAATATCTCAAGATTTTTTTTTGCTCACTTAGCATAGTTAAGATTGATTCATGTCAGCCAGTAGGGCTACCTTAGGCTAGGCTATTGTTAAGGATTGTAGATTAAGGTCAGTCAGTAGGGTTTTCTCAGACTAGGGTAAGGACATTGCGGATTTTGCTAGTGTAGAAAAATAAAGAGTATGGATGAACGGTGGATACTCCACGGGAATAAATTGAGCTTTACTGCTGTGCTCTCTTCAAATTTGAGTTCTTTCTTTGTTCTTTTTCTTTCGTTAAATAAATTTTTTTGTGCACATGGGTCCACATACAGAAATGAGTGAGTAAGTTCCGTGCGAGGGGAGTGAAGGCCTGATGGATCGGTGTTAGCACACAAATGGGGCTTAGCATTTTGGTACGGCTTTGGAGGCTTAGCCAGGGTGGATGGGGGCGATTGGGCCCAACATTACCCAAAGCCGGGGTCTCATCAACATCAGAGACCCCTCCCAGCTCTCTCACTCTCTCTCAATCGTTCATCTGCCAGCGTTGTAAACTCTCCGGGTGAATTAGTACCTGTTCGGCGTTGCTGAGGTCTTCTGTTCTTCTCTTTTTTTTACAGCAATTAACAAAGTAAATTTTCTTCCTTTTGTAGGCTTTCAGGTTTCACCAGGAGAAGGAAGCCTGCATAGATTTTTTTTGTCCGCCTGTCCGTTTGCAGTCACACATTCAAGTTCTCTTTTTCTTTTTAATTGTCAGTCCGTCTGTCCGATCAAACATTTTTCCTCATTATGTACAGCTTAACAAGCACCACGGGATGTCCGTGGCAAGAACCACCCCAAGCCGGCTGATCGCTAGCGGTAAATTTACTGTGCAGCTACCCACGCTAATCCCGCGATGATTTTGTAACAAAGAGGTGTCGGATGCGGTATGTATCTACATCCAGGTACAAGTAAGTGGATGTTGGTAGATCTGTCGGCTGACAAGCTCTTCGTTACAGTATTAAACATAAGCAGAGATGGGCGAATCTGTGCCCTTGTAGGTGTTCAAAACATTTGCCAATTGTTATTATTAATGGGGGATACAGAGAAGACTGCCACCTCTGATCTAATCACCGAGACTATAACATGTCATTCATTCAGTACCGCCTTTTGTATAGTTTGTTTCAGCCTGATTTTTTGCTGGGGAGGTGCAAATGACTGATCGAGTAGTTCAGTAAGCTTACATATTATTTCTTTGCGACAACGCACAAGCAAATCGTTGACCTCAGTTGAATTGGGTTTGAAGAAATGCTCTTGTAGGCATGTGTATGTGTGTTTTAATAATCATTCTTTATGATACATGCAGATCGTTGACCTCACTCGAAGTGGGTTTATGAAAATGATGCATATGTTGATTAGTATAAGATTCTGCATTATGCTTATTACAAAGATCTCTTGTGACATTATCCCTAAATGCTCTAGGGCGCCCAGTCGAACTTAGGTCTATAGTGAAGCCTATGAAATTCTTGGAGACCATTTTTTCGACATCGTCTGGCAATGGGAATTGCCTTTCTTAGATGTCTTAGCTTATGCGGCACAGAGCTTCACAGTCACACAGGAAATATTCAGCGGTTTCATCGTATTCCATACAGTAGCGACAGGTCTCATCATCGACCTTACCCATCTTTTTAAGATGATGCCCAGTAAATAGGCCCATTATGAGCCTTAGTTCCTTTCTGCTGAGTATGAGGAATGCTTTTGTTCTCTGTTGCGAATACTTTACAAACTTATTCGCTTGTTTCAGCCCGGAGGTTTTTGTGGCGACTGGTATATACTTCTCACGCAATTATGAATATCTTGTCTTCCGATTACTCTGGCACTACTCCACAACTAAATTTTTCGTTAAAAAAAATCATTTCGTTGTAATTGCTGTACGTATACGAAAATTACATTTAAAAGTAGGCCAAATTTTAGAAGTGTTTTTAAAATAAAAAGAATTTTTTTTATGTCAGTTTTTCTTCAGAGATAACGAGAGTTGGAAGTATTTTTTAAAAATAAAAAGGTTATAAGAAATATAAAATAAAAACATCTAAAAATTATAAAGAAATAAAAGGATCATTGAAAGTTTTAAATCATACCTCAACCAGCGTTTAATTAAAAAAAAGGATTATCCTAAAAATAACCCTATTTAGTTCCAGCAGAGGCGATAGACCAATTCAACCAGAACGAATTCCCTGGAAGGATAAAGAAGTTCTACGAGGAGACGCATAGCCGTACTATCTGCAAGGACCCCCTTATTGGTGACCCCGACGTGATCCTTTTTTTAAGCAACGACTTATGGTTTCCCCCCTCCAGTGGTAAGGGACCAGAGTGTTGCTTAAAAAATATAGAACAACAAAAGAAAAAATAGCCAAATCTGGAATCAGGTTTGTTTTCAGAGGAAGCCCAGCTCTCGGACTTCGTTGTGACAAGTCAGCAACTGCTTCGTTGAACTACCTATGGTTTGCCCCCTTTAGTGGTAAGCGACTAGAACGTTGTGTGGAAATCAAGACGCGGCCAGTTCGACAGTTTCTGTAGGAATAGCCGCAGCGAAATCTTCTGGTGTAGTGACAAGATTATTAACCAGCCATATTTTGAGTCAAGAGCAGTGGTGCAGTACAATTTCCCGTTCCGCAAGTGTCAAGAGCAGGCAGCCTGCGCTATAAATAGCACAGAGCTTTGCAGGATAAATCTTATTATTTCTAATTTATTACATATCAATAATTAAGAGTTCATATTCACACACATCCATGTTTTAATAATTGAGAATTCTTACATTTATCATCTGCTATGTTCATTTATATCTTAATAATAATGAATTCATATTTATACACATCTATATTCTAATAATTGAGAATTCTTATATTTATCTTCTGCTTAATGTTTCTCTCATTCGTTGTAAATCTGACTCTCACCTTTGTTAGTGGAATAGTTCTTTTGAACTGTGAGTAAAGTTTGTAACGTGTACGTAACGCATCCGGGCTTGTTAAATATCGCGAGTTTTGGGTAAAGTTTTTGAAGTGTTGTGTGGTGGTTCCAGAGCTGAAGGAAGTGATAATTCCAAATCATGAGTTTGACCAACGATTCGCCGATCGTCTCCAACGATTCATAGATCGTCGCCTCTCCACCGGAAAATCTCGGGGCGGTTGCTGTGAGGCCTACTCCGTTCTGGAAGCAAGCACCGGAACTATGGTTTTGTCAGCTGAAAGCTCAGTTTGAGCTTGCAGCTATTACACTAGACAGGACCAAGTTCAATATGGCAGTCAGTGCGTTGGATGTGGATGTGGTACACGTGGTGAGTGACGTGGTCTTCAAACCGCCGTCTGTGGATGGATACAAGATGCTCAAAGAGATGTTGATTTCTCGCCTGTCCGGTAGCGAGCAACAGAAGATCCAACAATTGCTCGCAGAGATGTGTCTTGGTAATCTCAAGCCCTCGCAATTGCTACGTGAGATGCAGTCTCAAAATCAAGGACGATTAAGTGACCCAGTACTTTAAACGCTGTGGCTTCAACGATTGTCATCACAGATGCAGGCTATCCTAGCCTGTAATCCTGGATCTCCCTCTGAACTTGCAACACGCGCCGACAAAATTGCAGAAGTCCGCCCACATCCGGAACTGTGTTCCGTGCGTAACCCGTTTGCAAATTCTGGCGATGCATCGCTCGGCTTGTTGGTCAAACGGATTAACGCCTTGATGCAAGTGGTCAAAGATAAAGTCGTTACTCATCATGCGCCTTCTACCAGCAAACCCCGTAGTAGGTCTACAAGTCGTCAGCGAGACCATCATGGTTTTGCAAGTTCTGCCAATCGGCAGGGTGTTTTGTTCTAACGCACTCCGTGCTCCTAGGGAGAGATCGCGCGTAGGAGTTTTATGAATAAAGACACAAACTATTTTTGGATTCTTCAAATCACTTTATATTTAGTATTTGATTCCCCTTTTGTGTTTACAATTTCCCACTTAATTAATAGGATTTTTACCTATATATTTTCAACAATTTGAGCACTTGTTTTGTTATAATTTAAATAACACTATATATTTTCGTTTTCAACAACTTGAGAATTTGTTTTGTTATAATTTAAAGAACACTATATATTTTCGTTTTCAACAATTTGAGAATTTGTTTTGTTATATTTTAAAGAACACTATATATTTTCGTTTTCAACAATTTGAGAATTCGTTTTGTTATAATTTAAAGAACACTTTTCGTTAGTTTAAAAACTTTACTTTATTATAATTTAAAGATATTTGATTAAACTCCACGAAGCGACCAATAGACGGGTGAAAAAACGACTCCCCGAGATTTGGGCAAATTGCACCCAGGTACACACGATATCTTGCAAAAGCTCTTTTTTCCTTTTATTGTTTTCTCACGCCGTTGAAAAACGTACGTGAGAAAAAGTAAAAAAGTGTTGTTGCCAGCTATATGCATCTGTGCAAATCTGTTATCTGATATGCACTTGTGCGCCCGTCTTGAAATATTAATTTTAAGAGGGCGCGAATAATTGTGATAATTGTATGTATGTATGTACATACAATTAGATTGGATTAAGTAGATAAGGTACGTAATGTACGAAAAAAAAGTAAGAAGACACTGTATGTAGGTAAGTGTGCATGCCGTGTGAGTGGAATGTTGTCTGATAACAAAATGCAATTTATGCTAAATTGCTTTTGTTATAATGTGGGAATGCATTTCTAAATGCATTTTGAATTTTTATATTAAATATTGAATGGACTTTAAATTGAAATGTTTTTTTTTTCGGGGTCAATTAATGGTACATCAATATATCGTATTGGACGATACATTGATGTATTGGTATTATGGTTGTGATTCGGGGCAAAGGTACCTGAGTCACAACATCCCTCCCCCCTGAGGAAAAGAAAGTTTTATTCCTTCTGTGAAGAAAACTTACTTTCATATGTAGTAAACTAGAATGCGTACATATATTTGCATATATAAAGGAACTGGTATATAACTAGTTAACTGTAAATAACTACAAAATTATAAAATACAGTAAAAACTAATACCTATGTATATTTTAATTTCTAATAGGGAAGCTTTACTTTATTAATTATACGTTGTTATTAAATTATTTTGTTACAATTTTTATTTATATGCAGATACGTATTTTCTTGTGAATTATTTATTATTGTTGATTAGTACTATCATTTCGCCATGAATGATTGAATATATCTACATATTGATATATACATATTTGATAATTAATGTAAAACTAGAGAGAAAAAAAAACGTTATTGTATTAAGTATTACTTTAAATTTTATGCACATTATGATTAATTTTCTTCCTCTTTTTTATTTTTATTTATTTCTATTGAAATTACTACTCATTTTAAAAGGTAATTTGTTTCCTGGCATCAGTTGTTTTACTTTTATTTTATTCATTACACTATATATTTGCATATATATTTTTTTTTTATATATATATTTTTTTCATTTGATATTTATTTATTTGTATATATTTTTTTTCTTTTTTTTTCATACTGTACATTATTTTAAAAATTGTGGGAGAAAAAAAAATTTTCTAATCCGAATTCTTGAAAATTGTGCTGCTTTTTGAGAAGGTGAGGGAGTTATCAGAGTCATGAAATTTAATGAAAAGGAGAGGTATTACTTTGAATATTTGTTTGGCTTGTGTTTTTTTTTGTGGCTGCACAATTCGAATTTGTCTTGCGAGCGTCGGGTGATTTGTTTTATAAGCAAAGATAAGAAGAGAAAAAAAGGGATTATTTTATTGGTACATGTAGTTAGTATGTCTGATTTCTTATGCGCCCTTGTCGTTTCGTCAGCTGTAACTGTATACCTACGTTGAGCTCTTTTTTTATTTTTTTATTCTTGTTGTCGAGCTATGGGATTTTGTATATTGCGTTTGTAGGTGTTGAGTGTGGGCGATGTTACTTATTTTGTTAAGTGTTATGTGCTTATCGCGTTGAATTTTCGATTTGGGGTCCCTGTTAATTCTATTGCTCGTTTATCTGCTCGTAATTGTATTAAGCTATTTCAGCATCTCTATGATATGAATTTTCTGTGGCGGAATATCGCGTGCCGGCCCCAGACGTGGTGATGATTACTGGGGTTTTGTTGAGCAGGTCTGGTCAGATTGGCGAGGGCCGATAAGGCTTGTTTTCCGGTGCCCTGGCCGGACCACTCGTACATTTTGGGGCGCTCCTGTGGAGGTTGGACGATACCTCATCGTAAATTTTCACATTTGGTCGGACTACAACATGTCCATCTCCGTCGCTGGTAAGTTACCTTTTTTAAACATTTTTCTTACTTTTACCCCTCTTTTCTGGAGTAGTAGAAAAATAAAAAAAAATCTTTATTTCAGGCGGGTCTTCAACCTGATCGAACAACCTGCAGGAGAACTGTCTCGACATGTATATGAAGAGTGGTAGCTGCCCAGATGGACCTATCGATGCACCACCTCTCTTTATATTTAAGCAATTATTTTGGTGAAGTGCTTCTTTTTTTTATATATAAAAGAAAATAATAAAAATCTTGAAATTTTAATGAAATCGTGGATTTTGCTCTTTTTTCTTTTGTTTTTTGAACGTTTTTTGTTTGCACTGTTTCTGGGTTTCTGGATGGTGTTAATTGGGGGTGAGTGGCTGAGTAAAAAACTCTGGACATGTTTTCTAGCTCGGGTTCGAGGTTTATGTTTTGGGATTTCCGTTCTAGTTTGTAATTACCGCAGTTTTATTCCTGTATCTTAAAATTTGGGTATTATGTTGATTAGAAGCACATATGGTCGATATGTTTAAAATATATTGTAACATAAACTTGAGGGATCTTCTTCAGATTTCCTGTTGGGAGCATGAGTGTTGTGAAAGTTAAGCGTTCTTTGTACAGGGGTAGGAACATCTCTCAATAATGTTTGAATATTACTTTCATTTTATTTTTTGTTTGTTCTATCTAAAGCTTCTAAAATAATATAAAAGAAAGTGAATAATGTTTAGATTGAATTATACTGTATGTTCGGTAGTCCTATAGCTACTCACATTTACCATATTTATTTATTTATTCTTTTTACATTTAGAGATCTTTTTATTTTTTATAGTTATTTATTTGATTTTTTTTTCAACCTTCTGGCCGTTTTTGATTTGTTGGGCTATGAACTGAATGTTGTTGAATTCTGTTTTAATATTTTCCAGGTCGTAGAATGTCACTAATTTCCCCTCGTTGGTGTAGAAATTGGCTCTGCCAATCTCCTCAAAATAAATGCCTGCAGTAGCATTTAGCTGCTTTACCTATACTCCTGAGCCGTAGATTAAGGGGATGAAAATTAGAATGAATGCATTATGCATCATTTTGGAAACCTGGAAGATGACACTATGTTAATATCTCTGAATGATATTTGAAGATGATGAAGTTTTTACTCTGAGAAAAGTTTTAGGTCATTTTTATGGACTCTTTTGTTTTTATTATTAATTTTAATAGTGTAATTTTCGGGGGAATTAATCTCCATGATCTCATACGGACCTGACCATAGTGGTAAGAACTTGTTATGTCGTACTCTGCTGTTGAGTAAGACTTTATCACCAGTATTAAATGATTTTTGGACGGAGTTTTTATCGTATTGTATTTTAGATTTTTCTTTATTTGCCATGGCCATGCCTTTAGGTATTTTGAAGCTATGCTGTAGACGCGCTTTTAACTCGTTTGCATAATTGTCGTAATTATAGCAAACGGTTGGAGATGATTTCAAATTGTTTGGAATTTCGGCTGGGAGTTCGCGAGCAGTATAATTAGTACTCGAAAGAGGGGTAGTATTGTATACAAACATGGAATAAGGAATCCATGTATCCCAGTCTTGTCGATCTTTTGCTACATAAGATCGGAGATATTCTGCTAAGGTTCTGTGGCTTCTCTCAAATGCACCATTCGTTTGAGGGTGTTATGGAGTAGTTTTGAGCCTTTTAATTCTCAGCAATTTAGATACCTCGGCGAACATGCCACTTACGAGGTTAAAACCTTGATCTGTGAGGATACTTTCTGGAATACCATGTCGACAAACTATTGTTGCCGTGAAGGCTTCCGCTAATGTCTTAGACTCGGTGTCGACTATGGGAATAGCCTCAGAAAATTTTGAAAGGTCGTCTTGAAATGTAAGGATGTATCTGTTTCCAGAATGTGATATTGGGAGAGGTCCTACAACATCTAGGTACACTCCATCGAAAGGTTTGGAGCTAATGCTCGAGATTTTCATTGGAATTTTAAGGTTTCTGGAAACTTTGTTCACCTGACAGTGTTCACATTTCCTTACATATTTGACCACGTCGTCTGACATGCCAGGCCAGTAGAATTGCTTTTTGATTCTTTTAATTACGGGAAATACCTTGATGCCCTCCCGTTGGTAATGAGTGAAAATCTTTTAATACTTGTTCCATGTCATTAATGTCGGATAAGTATTTAATCGAATCTTGATAGAGTTTGATGTTTATTTGTTTATTAGCGAAGATCTGGGTAATAGCGTTTTTAATAATTATTAGATTCTGTGGATCTAATATAGGGAAGGAGATATTTAATTGATTTAACTGATTTGCTTCTGTATATCAGCAGATCTCAGTTAAAATCTTTTCGAGGTCTGATCTATCTCTTTGCGATCGACAAGGTAAATTAATTTTTGGTATGATTATTGTGTAGTCCTTTTGGTGAAGATGTTCAGTTCATTTGTTAGAAGTGGGGATTTATCTGAAAGTTTTAGTTTCGAATCCAACACTCTTTCAAGTTCTGTATCTTGCATTGGCAAGATGAAGAATTTAGGATTCGCATTTTTAGTCAGTAATAGAGGAAAATTAGTCTCAGTTATTATGACTGAGGAACTGTTCGCTTGTGATGGAGTTGAATGTTGACTAATGACACTCTTGTTGGGAGTATTCAAATTCGCTTGAGCTCTAGCTTGATTCCTTGTTACAACATTCACGCAGGTTGAAGGTTCTGCAAAATGTTTGGAATACTCTGGGATAGCTCTACTGATTGCGTCTGCATTTGTGTTGAGCTTACCTGATTTGTGAACTATTTTGTAGTCATATTCCTCAAGACTTTTTCTCCATCTCATCAGTCTTGAGGAGTGGTCTTTCAGATTCATTAGCCATACTAATGCTTTATGGCCAGTTATAATTGTAAACTGTCTACCATAAACGTATGGTCTGAATTGCTCAACTGCGAAACGATAGCTAAGAGCTCTTTCTCTATAGTTGAGTAACGAGTCCTCTGCACCATTGAGAACTCGGCTTACATAGGCGATTGGATGCTCTCCTTGGTCATCAACTTGTGAAAGAACAGCTCCGATGGCGTAGTCACTGGCGTCGGAGGTGAAAAAAAAATTCTTTATCAAAATCGGGATATGATAGAATTGGTGCTGAAATAAGTTTATTGCGTAATTCGCAAAATGCCTCGTCGCAGATTGCATCGAACTTGAAAGGCGTATCTTTTTCAAAAGATTTGTGAGTGGTTTGGCTATCTTCGAAAAATTTGGTATAAATCTCCGATAGTAGCCGACGAAACCAAGTAAGGCTTTAATATCTTTCTCCTTCTTGGGTCTAGGATAGGACTGAACTGATTTTATTTTTGCAGGGTCTGCTTTGCCTCCATTTTCTGTAATTATGTGCCCTAAATACATAATTTCCTTTCTTAGGAGATGGCACTTATCGGGTTGAAGTTTGAGATTGAAATTGCGGAGACGGCTAAATACTGCTGTGAGTCTTGTATTATGATCTTTGAGATTGTATCCATGGACTACAATATCGTCCATGTATACGAAGCAATAGATGCCTTGAAGGCCAGATAAGACATTATTCATGGCTCGTTGAAAAGTAGCAGGGGCTCCTTTTAAACCAAATGGGATAGGATTGTATTCGTAGTGGCCATAGGGTGTGCTAAAGGCAGCTTTCTCCCTGTCCTTCGAGTCCATTTTTATCTGGTGGAATCCACTGGCTAAGTCCAGTGTGGTAAAATATTTCGACTTCCCCAACTGGTCTAATATATCAGTGATATTAGGCAGTGGGTACGCATTGCCAATAGCAATGTCGTTAATACGACGAAAGTCTACCACTACTCGCCACTTTTTGTTTCCATTCTCATCTGGTTTTTTAGGAACCAGGAGAAGTGGAGAATTCCAGCGACTATCTGAAGGTCTGATGAAGTCTGACTCAAGCATTTCTTGTATTTGCCTATTTATTTCCGTTCGGCTTGCTTCAGGCAGTCTATAAGGCTTGGTATAGATGGGCGGTTTGTCTTGGAGTGTCTCGATTTTGTGGGTAATCGCATCTGTATATGAAAGGAAGTCCCCTTCTATGAAGAAGAGATCGTTGAATTCCCTACAGATATTGCGAATACTCTCAGATTCCTCTGAATTACAGTGATTCAATTTTATAAGGCTTTGCAGTTTCATTATTCTGCCCTTAATGGGATCTCTTTCAGAGTCTGTGGAGATAACCACAAAGTCGTCCAAGTCTTGGTAAACTGGGTTCACCTCGTAAGGTGCCAGATCGGCGTCCTCCTGGTTTGTGTTGAGGATTAGGACTTTTGGCATACCGTTGACTGCCTGAGGGGTAGCCAAATGAGACCCCCGGCTGCATCCAGTTTCCCTGCATGGATGCCGATGGACTTTTGCTGTCCTTCCTATTTGGAGACGGTGATATAGCTGAGATATTTGCATTTTTGTATCACGGTGGAGTTCGATTCTCTTGGAATACTGGCTGCTGCCAGTTCCTGTTTTGTGGCTGTCTATCAGCCGTGCTTGTTTACGGAACTGTGTTTACTTTTTGGAAATTATTTCGATTTCCTTGATTGTCGTTAAATCGGGAATTATTTCCAGATCTTGTCCTGCATTCTTCAATAGAATGGCCCATCCGATGGCAATATCAACAAGATGGTACCTGTGACGGAGATGCGGCATTCTTAAAATCTGGAGGATGTTGTAATTGCGAGTTTAGCTTCGGAACTGCGTTGAAATTTTGGGTGGAGCGTTGTATCACTGGGCAGCTTGATGCAGCATGCCCCAGTCTATTGCATTTGAAGCAGCAAAGACTTGAATTTATTGCTTGCGCAATTATGGTTTGATTCACTTTGTGATGTGCTTCGAAGCCGAGTTGTTTCTGCTCTAACCGTGATGCATGTTCCAAGATGTGTGATTTTAATGCAGAAAATGATTTATCGGAATGCACTTTGGCTAAAGTCTGTAGTTGTGGATTGGATAATCCATCCTCTATAGCTCTCACTGATTGACACTCATTATCTTTTAAAAGAGACTTTAAAAGAACTCTATCGCTTGTATATGAGTGTGTTGCTTCATTTAGTTTGGATAGAGTTGTGCTAAGTCTCTAAAGCAAATCTTTCACGCTTTCCCCTATTCTCTGTTTAGAATTATTTAATTGAGACTGTAGCGTAGTTCTGGGAATTTTTACCTCAAAAGTTTGAGTTAAAATTGATTTTAATGTGGGCCAATCTTCAACTTGATTGTACCTGAAAATGTCGTAGGCCTCTGCGGATAATTTACTCCTTATTAAACTAATGCGGGAGTGCTTTTCGCTTACCGTCGTTGCTGTTGCGTATGAATAATCACAGTTTGAAATGAATTTGTGGAGATCTTTCGGATTTCCATTGAAATTGTGAATAAGTGATCTAGCTTGCGATAGGAAGGAGGTAGATTGGTCTCTAAAGGAGACATTAGTATGATTTTCCCTGAAATTAGTTGTATTATTTGTTACATTTTGGAATCGATAGTCCAATTGTTCTCGCAGCGCAATTACAGTGTATGAATATGATGTTTCCATATTTATATAGACATCTTCCGTGAAGTAATCGCTGCCTTTGTCGTTAGGGCTAGCATTTGAAATTATTTCAGTATGAGTTGTTTTGAAATCATCCCAATACCCATGCAGCGAATGTGGTTTTTGAGTTAAATATGCCTGGCTTGCAGTTGGTAGCGAATTAGGAGTGATAGACTGGATAATATGTGATATTGCTTTTTGTCTATCCTCCTGTAGCCGAAATCGTATTATATTTTCTTGGTTTTGGTCTGCCTTCTCCTGATTACCTATAGATGCTGCTTTTTGTGAATTTTTGGGAGGTGCGATGTAAAATGGGTGGTTTGTGTTATCCTCATGAGTTGAAATTGATTTCAATCTATCAGACAGTGTTGGTCTGATTAGGTTGTACCAATCGTCTGTCTTATCAGAGCATGATTGTTTAAAATATTCATGAGTTTCGTCGAAATCTTTAAGTTTTTGGATAGTGAACTCTGTTTCTTCAAAGCCTGTCCAGTGCTCTTCTAATTTTTTGATCTTTTCGGAAACTAATTCTGGAGTTCTGTATTTTTTGTTCGTACTGTGGTATTCCTTTAATATTTTTCTGATTTATTTATTTTTCTCTACCTGTGATAAGCACAGTTCGTCGAACGTTTTGTTTTCGTCAGTCATGTTTATATATTATGTGTGGCGTAAAAATTGAAGAGAGTACAGCCAATATAATTTTGAAACACAGCACCACAATAAAAAGGAAAATGTGTGAATAAATCTAAAAACACTTGATTTCAATTAGAATAAATGAAAAATTAGAAAAATTTCTCGTGTGGTAGTTACATAGGTATGTAGGTATATATTTGGGTGCGTATTATTTTTGTAAAAATAGCAATAACAAAATGACTCATCGATAGTGAAATAGAGATTAATTAATAATAACCAACGATTTGTTCATATTAAATTTTCGAATTTTTTGTTCGGTATAAAAATTACGATGAAGGAGAGACCAAAATTTTCAGGAGAATCTAAAAGATATGAACGTAAATAGAAAAAGTAAAGCAAAATTTGCTTGTCAAATATTATCGGAAACAGAGTTATGACTTCAATAACAAATTTTGAAGTTATTAAAAAAAAGAAAAAGGTCCTATCAACATGCAAAAAGTTAAACATTTGTATATACAGGGTGTCCCACGTAACGTGTTCCCTGAACATTTTTCTCGAAAATGTGCGGAGATATCGAAAACGTCCTTATAATAAGAGTTACGCATCGTTAGTCAAGGTATCCTCTAGCATAGCCAAAGTGCTTGATAAAGGACTTAGGAAAGTATATATTTAAAAAATGTCCTTTTCGTCCTTATTAAGGATACATTTAGATTGCTTTTTTGAATTCCGCAAATAAAACTAAAATGAAAATATTATATTGAAAATTCTAGTTTAACCCTATATTATCGAGATATAAGACCTCAAATTGTACTCTATGCACCGTGTTCCTTTGCCATTTTTCTCGAAAATGCACACAGATATCATCGAAGTGCTAGTAACAAAGTTACACATCATAAGCCGGGCTATATTTTGGTATGGTAAACATTAAAAAAAAGCCACACGATAAAGGATATCTTCGGTTTGGTCCTTTTCGTCCTTTCTGAGGATGCATTTTGGCTACATTAAAAACTGCAAATCAAATTAGAAAAAAAAGTGGTATACCTACAGACAAATCTTTGCAAAAATAAGTTGAATCATTTACAGGTATGTAATATGTTGCCATAATTCCTGAGACAAAAGAGCCGGCATTTCGTCCCCATTCAATTTTCAGATAAATTATCATTATCTTATTTTTATTGTTATTGTAAACTTCTGTAGGTTTGTACCTAATATACTCATACCTAACTATAGCCAACTTTCGCCTAGTGCACGCTTGAAATAGTATAAATTGGTGATATGCAGTATGCAAATTTCATTCTAAGTTTGATCTTTGATATAAATATTCTTGTAATGTCGCGCCTTGCAAAGAGTGAATTGGTAGAGCTGCTGATTACATACGGGGAATGCCGAAATGCCGCAGAAACTCTAAGGAGTTATGCTGAGCGCTTTCCAGAAAGAACAAGGCAACACTTACCACGAATAATAGAAACAGTTAGACATGCATCATGGACAGAGAGTTCTAGGCGACATAGAAGAACGGGAGCAAGATATAGCCCGGCTTATGATGTGTAACTTTTGTTACTACTACTTCGATGATATCTGTGTGCGTTTTCGAGAAAAATGGCAAAGGAAAACGGTTCATAGAGTACAATTTGAGGTCTTATATCTCGATAATAAAGGGTTAAACTGGAATTTTCAATATAATATTTTCGTTTTAGTTTTATTTGCGGAATTCAAAAATGCAATCTAAATGTATCCTTAATAAGGACGAAAAGGACATTTTTTTAAATATATCCTTTCCCAAGTCCTTTTTCAAGGACTTCGGCTATGCCAGAGGATACCTTGACTAACTATGCGTAACTTTTATTACTAGGACTTTTTCGATATCTCCGCACATTTTCGATAAAAATGCCCAGGGAACACGTTACGTGGGACACCCTGTATATATGTATATTGTCGATAAAGGAAAATGAAATTTGTTTGCTAACCATAGGCGGGTAATTTAAACCGCTTCTTCCAACCAAAATCTCCTCCTGATCAACACGCTTATGAAGCTTTATTGAAGGAGGACAATTATCGATTCTTTCCGAAGTCCTCTGACCAGCAAGCTCACGAAGTCTTACCGCAGAGGTCGCTTCGTGGAAGAGTAGGTTTTGATTTGTGGTGTTGAATTGAAGAATTTATTTTCTTCTTGATTATATGTATATAAATCAACCAAAGTCAATAAAAAAAATGCAAATTCCTAATTAATCAGATAAAATGTAAATAACCAGAAAAAGTGTAATTATGTAAATAGCTTGTAAATATGGAAAAAAAAATCAGAAAATATGGAAATGTGAGCTAATTATGGGAAATGTAAGTAATAAAAAAAAATGTAAATTAGAAGTAATTTGTTTCTCCCGATATATTGTAGTGTTAAATTTTTCTACCTTATATATTATCCGAAATGTATGAATCTGGAGTTGATGCTGGTTATGAGTATGATGAATATAGACGGGGATTAAGATGTTTGTAGATGATGATACTTCGCGCGTCCTGGGCAACGATTTCTTGTAGAGTTATAGATGGGAATATAAAGTTGAAATTGGCAGATGGTATTATGATCCTGAAGATACGTCGAGCGTCTTCCTTCCTTCTATATATCGTCTTAGTGAGGCAGGGATGAAGCCTTCTTTGGTCCCACGGTGAGCGCTTGGGCGCTTAAACTATCTCCTCTAAGTACCTCCGGGGTACCCGGGCTTATTATTATTTTTTTTTATCAAATTTAGTGAGTTGATGTTGTTAATGTTGTTGCCTTTTTCTGACAGTTTATTACTATTTTATTTTTATTTTTTTAACTGTTTAATTTTAATTTAACTGATTTGATTTTTTTTTTCATTGGCACTGATTTGTTGTCTGGAAGATTTATATTATTATTTTAATTTTTCGTTTATTTTTACTTTTTATTTAATTTTATTGGCACTAATTTATTATTTATGGGTAGGTACACCGCTGCCACCAGTTGTTATGTGTAGCAGGATTTTATTATTTTAACGAAGAATTTTTTTTTTTTTTTAAAGCACTGATTTTTTTTAAAAAAAATTACCGCTGCCACAGTTGTTTTGTTCTAAGGCACTCCGTGCTCCTAGGGCGAGAGCGCGCGTAACAGTTTTATGAATAAAGACACAAACTGTTTTGGATTCTTCAAATCACTTTATTTTTAGTATTTAATTCCCCTGTTGTGTTTACAATTTTCCACTTAGGTAATTAAAAGGATTTTCACCTATATATTTTCGTTTTCAACAACTTGAGAATTTGTTTTGTTATAATTTAAAGAACGCTATATATTTTCGTTTTCAACAACTTGAGAATTTGTTTTGTTATAATTTAAAGCACACTATATATTTTCGTTTTCAACAATTTGAGAATTTGTTTTGTTATAATTTAAAGAACACCTTTCGTTAGTTTAAGAAATTGACTTTATTATAATTTAAAGATATTTGATTAAACTCCACGAGGCGACCAATAGACGCGTGAAAAAACGACTCCCCGAGATTTGGGCAAATTGCACTCAGGTACACACAAAAGCTCTTTTTTCCTTTTATTGTTTTCTCACGACGTTGAAAAACGTACGCGAGAAAAAGTAAAAAAGTGTTGTTGCCAGCTATATGCATCTATGCAACTCTGTAATCTGATATGCACTTGTGCGCCCGTCTTGAAATATTAATTTTAAGAGGGCGCCAAAAATTGTGATAATTGTATGTATGTATGTACATACAATTAGATTTGATTAAGTAGGTAAGGTATGTAATGTATGAAAAAAAAGTAAGAAGACACTGTATGTAGGTGTAAGTGTGCATACCGTGTGAGCGGAATGTTGTCTGATAACAAAATGCAATTTATGCTAAATTGCTTTTGTTATAATGTGGGAATGCATTTCTAAATGCATTTTGAATTTTTATATTAAATTTTGAATGGAATTCAAATTGAAATGTTTTTTTTTTCAGGGTCAATTAATGGTACATCAATATATCGTATTGGACGATACATTGATGTATTGGTATTATGGCTGTGATTCGGGGCAAAGGTACCTGAGTCACAACACAGGGCTTATGCTGGTATCATCAGCGTTTCACTAGCAAGGTCAGCAAATGCATTCCTCCGTGCAACTTCAACAAAATTAATGCATGTTAGCAAAATTCTAATCAGTCTTCAAACTAAATGGCCCCCCTCCTTTCGCGAGTGGAAGGCAGGAGGCCTCTTACAACAATCGCCTAAATATTTTCGACCAATCTTCTAGGCAATATTACCTGGTTGATACAGGAGCCGATGTTTCAATCATTCCGGGCACAAAATTTAACAAGAACATTCGCAGTGATTTTTACCATTCGGCAGCAAACTCGACCCCCATTTTTACTTATGGAAAAAAACTTGTAACTTTAGATTTGGGCCTACGCCGAAATATCCAAAGGCAATTTATTATAGCGGATATTCCTAAGCCTATCCTGGGTGCTGATTTTCTTGACCACTACGGACTTTTGGTGGACGTTAAAAAGCGTCATCTCGTTGACCCTCTAACGTCACTAAAAACTCCTGCTTGTCTTGACAAAGGAGGAAATTCTTCATTGTCAATATTAATTAAATCCACAGTTTTTCCCCAGGTTCAAAAGTTGCTGCAGGAATTTGGTTTGATCACCATCGACAATGGCTTTTTGGGGGAGTTTTACCTTGCCAGGGAGATGTCTGGACTACCGAGTTGTTCTAATGGTAAGATGGAGTGTAGCATGCACGCTTAGTTTGCTGACGTGCTTCAGGAGGATATTGAACTTCTTGAAAGCTCGAGCACGAGCTGGCTTGCAGCATTCAAGCGAGATGCAATCATTTCTGGAATGGTAAAACCAGTCTTCCTATATGTTTATTCGGGCAAGCTCCACCATATTATTGTTGCTGAAAACGAAGGTTAGTTCGGACTGTCCTTATGATCGCCAGAACATAAGTTATTAACTAAGTTAGTTGTATGGTCCACTGTGGTGGGATGAACAGAGCCGTTTTCTTGACACGTGTTTCTGAAAGCTACATCAAGTGGAGGAAAAATTTAGTCCGAGCTGCACCTATGACAGTCGGTCTTGAGGGATTGATACTTCGGACTCTCACTATGATAGTTGGAACATAAACTAGTGACTAGGCTGTAGATTGGCCGATTGCGGCGGTGAATAGCGTCGTCTTCTTAAGAAGTTTGACAACAGGATTGCTGAAAGTTGTCGTCTCGGAAAGTTTCGACTGTAGATGAGGCGGACAATCTCAAAGTGAAACCCTGTAGGCCACTGCGACATATAATCCAAATATAAATCTTCGGACAGATTAATCTGCTGTAAATCCTGAAACAAGCTTTAATATCTTACTATATATCAAAAGTCCTTAGATCTTGTGCAAGAGGTATTTGCTCTCTTTTTTTCTTTTTATTAACTTTTTAAATCCTTTTTGTTTTTACATCAAGTCGTTGAAAATAGGCCTTTTAAAAACAGACTGGCTAATTATTTTTGTTTTTTTTTGAACATATATTTAAGAACGCCTACCTAGCTAATTCCTTTTATCATCAGCAAAGCATTTTGCGTTATTTTTACTATTAGTTGTTTACAGTGGTTACAGCGGTTTATCGGATGTACGGCATCAGGTGAACTAATGTGTCGCGTCGTCACAGCTTTACGAGACCCGTGGCGCACAAGGTAACTCACCATATTATTACCAGTGGATCACCAGTGGTCTCGAAAGCACGTCGATTACCTCCAGATAAACTTATTGCTGCCAAAAAAGAGTTCGACCTCCTGCTCAAACAAGGCATTTGTCGACCCTCCGACAGCTGCTGGTCCTCACCGATGCATATGGTCCTAAAAAAGAACGGGGAATGGAGGCCTTGTGGAAATTATAAGCATTTGAATGCCTCTACTGTCCCGGACCGTTATCCCATACCCCATATACAGGACTTCGCACATCAACTCGAAGGGTGCTTATTTTTTTCAAGCTTGGATCTAGCGAAATAGTACCACCAAATTCCAGTCGAACCTAAAGACATCCCTAAGACTGCAACTAGCACACCTTATGGCTTTTTCGAGTTCGTTCGAATGACTTTCGGACTTTGCAATGCAGCACAAATGTTTCAGAGGTTCATTCACTCTGGGCTCCGCAATTTACCTCTCTGTTTCGTCTATTTTGATGATGTTTTAGTTGCATCAAAATCAGTTGAAGATCAATTGGATCACCTGAGGCAAATTTTCGGTCGTTCTAAGGAGCATGGCCTATTTATTAATTTGGACAAATATAAATGTCTTAAAAATCAAATACTTTTTCTAGGCCATATCATAAATCAGCATGGTATCAAAACCTCTCCCGAACGAGTAGAAGCAATAATAGTCAAGCTACGATGTTTCCTTGGTATGGTGAACTTTTACTGTCGTTTCCTCCCGTTCGCCGCACATCACCAAGGGAAACTTAACGCCTATCTAAGTTGATTGGTCAGAGAATTCTACCGAAGCATTCGAGTTGGTCAAACAGCAACTGAGCCAAGCCATTCCGCTAACACATCCTTCAACTTCTGCACCTCTAGCTGTTGTGGTAGACGGCTCTGACGTCGCACGGGGAGCAGTGGTTCATCAGAAAGTAGGTACTGGTTGGCAGCCCTTGGTTTTCTTCTCAGTCAAGCTCTCTCCAGCTTAGGCCAAATACAGTGCTTACGATCGAGAACTACTCGCAGCATACAGTGCCATTAAATATTTTCGATTTTTCCTTGAAGGAAGAAGTTTCGTGTTATTCACTGATCACAAACCTTTAACTTTCGCTTTTCAACAAAATTCAGACAAAGCTTCACCACGCCAATTTCGACACCTGGACTTTATCGGCCAATTTACCACCGATATTCGGCATATTTCCGGTAAGGATAATGTAGTCGCCGATGCTTTGTCTCGTGTTGACGAAATTCAGGTATCCAGCGCCATCGGTTTTAAAGGCATCGCTGAGAAACAAACTACAGATCAGGAACTTAGCCAACTGATTCAAAATTCCTCCCTGAAATTCAAAAAGGTCCTCATTTCTGGTTCAGACATTTTCTGCGAGGATTCCCCAAAGGTTTGCGGCGTTTCATTCCTGAAACTTTTCGGAAAATGATTTTTAATTTGGTACATTCTCTTTCTCATCCAAGTATTCGATCGACAACCAAGATGACCACTGCTCAATATTTCTGGCCCTCCATTAAGAAGGACGTCCGCAACTGGACTCAAAATTGCCTCACTTGTCAGAAGAGCAAAGTGTATAGACACGTTAGGAGTTCTTTTAGTAAATTCCCCGTGTGTTCAAACCGTTTCGAAGTAATCCACATTGATCTTATTGGCCCTTTACCACCTTCACAAAATTTTAGGTACTGCCTAACCATCATCGATCGGTATTCACGTTGGCCTGAAGCTATTCCTATTACGGATATTAGCGCCGTCACTGTTGCCGAAGCTCTCTGTCAAAATTGGAAAGCACGTTTTGGCATTCCTAAAATTATTACTACTGATCAAGGTTCGCAGTTCGAATCGCAACTTTTTACCGAATTAGCTAAATATTACGGATTCAAGCGTTCTAGCACCACTGCATACCATCCTCAGGCAAACGGATGCGTTGAGCGTTGGCACAGGACTTCAAAAGCAGCAATTATGTGTCACCAGAATAAATCTTGGTCAAGAATTCTACACCTCGTCTTGTTTGGGCTACGTTCCGTTTTAAAGGAAAAATTCGGTGCTACGGCAGTAGAGATGGTTTACGGAGAGAATATTCGATTATCTTACAATTTCTTTCAAAATTCTAAAGTCTTCAAACCCCAAAACGATTTTGTAGCAACTCTGCCTGATCCTATGGCCCAAATCAAACCTATTCCTGCTTCAAACCACTCTTTAATAAAAAGTTTCAGATTCAAAGACTTGGATTCCTGCCATTCCGTTTTCGTAAGCAGGGACGCAGTCCGTATCACACTGCAATCTCTTATGAAGGTCCCTACAAGGTCCTAAGGCGAACCGACAGATTTTTCACGCTGCGGATTAAGGACAGAGAAGTCACATCTCCGCCGATCGTTTGAAACCTTGTTACGAAGAGGTCTTCGATGAGTTTAGCTTAACTGAGCAAACCTCTTCCTCGTCTCGTAGTAAAACTCCAGAAGAGCACGTTGCTCAGCCCGACGCCACGAAGCAGCCACGCACAGTTACTTTTGCCGAAACTGGAGTTGATGATGGTGCACTTGCAGAACGAACTTCTCGAAGTGGACGACTCATCATAGTTCCCGCTCGATTTCGCTGAAACCGTCACGGTTTCGCTGGTGGGGAAGTATTGTAGCAACTGGTATGTACTTCTCGCGCAATTATGAATATTTTGTCTTCCGATTAATCTGGCACTACTCCACAACTAAATAATTCGTTATAAAAATCATTTCGTTTTAATTGCTGTACGTATACGAAAATTAAATTTAAAAGTAGGCCAGATTTTAGAATTGTTTTTAAAATAAAAAGATATTTATTATGTCAGTTTTTCCTTAGAGATAACGAGAGTTGGAAGTATTTTTTAAAGATAAAAAGGTTATAAGAAATATAAAATAAGAACGTGTAAAAATTACAAAGAAATAAAAGGATCATTGAAAGTTTTATATCATACCTCAACCAGCGATTAATTTAAAAAAAATGGATTATTCTAAAAATAACCCTATTGAGTTCCAGCAGAGGCGATAGACCAATTCCACCAGAACGAATTCCCTGGAAGGATAAAGAAGTTCTACGAGGAGACGCATAGACGTACTACCTACAAGGACCCCCTTATATTTTCCCAGTATGCCTTTTTAGTTCTGTCCTCCCAAAGCCTGATCAGAACTAAAAGGTGACTTTTTGAGTGTCCGAATCAGGGCCAATAAACAGAGATTTGGCTTCTTTTTTTGCAAGGCGATCCGTAATCTCGTAATGCCGGTGCGGTCTGTGAGAATGCAAACTATAATATCAGGATACATGCACATGCGTGGAGAGTTGGCGACCGACTAAAGTATATACCATTGTGTATATTCCCAATGGTAAAGGAGCTTTTAAAAGGCAGCCATTAAAACAAAATAAATTTCAATATTATATTTGAATTTTCTTGGCATTTTAATAAACATTAATGACGTAATAATATTTTATTCCTTCCTTTCATTATTGTAAAAAAAATATTTACTATAAATAATTTTCGTCACAGAACATATACAAGTAATTTGTAATTCTAATTTACAACCAGGATGAATAGTGAATATACATTACATTGATTCTGCAATATGAATAATTTCAAAATGGATCCTAAGTGGCTTGTGTCCTAAATAAAATGCTTCGCCTTATTGGAAATCTATAATTTTATTTTTTAATTTATACTTTCTTGTTTGCGGAGTTGCTTAAAGACTTAGAGAAATATTTTAAAGGCAAATCTATGAATTTTTATCAATGAGCTTCATCAATATAATCCCAAGAGATTTTAGCATAGAATAGAAGATAAAGTTCAATCAGGGATTTTTTGTAATCAAAGACTACACCAAGGAATATGTGTATCGTAATTCCAGATTTGGAGTAAGAATATCGGGATATACCTGATTAGAATAAGCAAATTTATTTGTATATAAAATCTCCAGCTTGAACCATACAACGTCAAATATGTCTAGGTGATGAAATTCGTCTCACGTTCTAGAAAATCAATAAAATAAGTTATGTAGTTGGAATGGAAAAATTACAAAATTTTGCTTAGGCTACATTGGTAAACCGGCAACCCCAAACTGAAATTTCCCTGGTGTATATTTGTTTTAACTGCATTTGTATGAGTTTTGCAAACTAATTGTAAAGTAACGTTTTGTTTTGGGCTTCGTACTGGGAACATTAATCCCACTTTTATTGTTCTTTGTTTTCTTCCGCTTACGTATCAGTTTTGGATCCTAGCCGTTGTTATTTATTTTTCGATATTTTTAATGCCTTTCAAAATTGATTTTATTTAGTGGAACGTTGGAATGTCTTTTGAGTAATGAATGAAAATAATTGAAAACAAAATATTCAATTAAAAGTAGTTGTCGAGAAAGCAGTAGTCGGAATAATAGAAGTATAAACGAAAGAAATCAGAATTAAAAATAATTATTTGTTGTAATATATTCCCAATTGAGTAATCAGGAATATGATAGATTCCAAAGAAAATTAATAGATTTATATCCTAACAAAAATGTTGTAAGATTCATTAACTGCAAATACTTCGCGGAAGATCTTGAAAATAATGAGTAATTAAGGAAACAAATATCAATCTTTCACAAGAAAGAGTCAGGACACTGTGGAATAGTAGCAACATATGAGGATCTCAAAACTAAAATTTATCATCCCAAGTTAAGCTTTACAATTCACGAGATTATAAATAAGTACGACAGGAACCCTATAAAAAAGAAGTTCGAGGTTACGGAAACTCCCAAATCAATCAATGCAATAGTACACATCGACAATTATACGAACAGCAAAAACAATTTTATTTATGTAATCGATAGATTTTCAAAGCATGCTATAAGACTACATCCTTAGAAGTTAATCGAGAAAACGAAGAATTGTAAATGCATTAAGATGATTTTATTGTTGATAATATAGATCCAATAAAATAAGTAAAAACGAGTTTTCAAACAAAACTGAATCCAAGCCGCATGAAAAAGTAGAAAATAAACTTTTCTTCACACACAGGGGTGGACTCAGATTTTTTGATTGGGACATTTCTCTTGAATAATCTTTCTCCTCATGAATCAAATCACTTATTACCTCTGATTGATCATATTGAAATATATCGGTGATTGTCAGCGAATAAAATCTGAGTCCACCTCTGCGTGTGAAGAAAAGTTTATTTTCTACTTTTTCATGCGGCTTGCCCTCAGTTTTGTTTGAAAACTCGTTTTTTACTTATTTTATTTTCTGCCTTTTTCACGTTAACTAAATTGTTATTACGTGCTGCATGGAGATATTTTAAAACAATTTTTAAGTCATGTTTGGTGCCGATCCGAAAACAAAAATTTTTCCAGTATCAAATCGTTGAAGTACTGCAACGGTTTGCTGAATTTCAAATTATGTTTTAAACAGAGCTTTTTAGCTGTATTTCAAGTTGATCCCATATAACATGAATTTTTCCGATTTTCCAGGTTTTCCACAGACTTTTCCTATTACTATGCATTTTTTTTAAAATTTACATGAATTTTCCTCGATTTTTCCTGTAAGTTTTCATGATTGTTTAAGAGAAAGTATTGATGCCAGTAGGACGGCAAAAAAGAATGATGCCGCATAGCTTATAAAACTTTTTTGTCGGAAAATTTTCCGGAAAAGTCGGAAATTTTCGGAAAATTTTCCAGAAAAATTACAAAATTCTGCATTTTTCCTGAAACAGATTTATCTCTAATATCGATGAAAATTCTTCCGATGATTTTCCAGCTTTTCCGGGTTTTCTATGGAGTTTTCCATAAAAGCAACTTTATGCAACTCATTTCGCTCTACAACTTTGTCTTAGGTTGCAAAACGCTCAAACGCTTCCTTGGTCTGAAAAACTCCGGAAAAGAGTTTTACATGAATTTTCCCCGATTTTTCCTGCAAGTTTTCGCCATTGTCGGAGAGAAAGTAATGATGCCAGTTGATAGGGAAATTGATCCTACATAATTTAGAAAAAATTTTACCAGAAAATTTTCCGGAAAAGTCAGAAAATTCCGGAAATTTTTTTCGGAAAAATCGGAAAACTCTGCATTTTTCCTGAAACGGATTTAACACTTATCAAATTTGTACCAAATTTTCAAAATATTTTTCCCGATTTTCCGGGCTTTCCATGGAAATTTCCGGTTCAAATTTTGATAGATTCAATTGTCACGCGACATGAACCTGTGTGCCAAATTTCAAATCGTTGTGATGACGAAAAGTGGGTCTACGACAGTGTCGAAAGTAGTAAAAAAGAAATATATAAACAGACTAATTCGTGTACGAGTTAAAGGGAATGGCCGCTGAGATATTTTGCTGGGTACATGATTTTAAAATTACTTTCAATAATTAACAATTGCGACAAAGTGTATGGAAACAATGGTGAAACCTGAGAATTCAATTATATTATCCTTGTTATACAGGGTGGACCAAAAGTTCGTTTACATTTCAAATGATGATTTAAAAGAAACTAGTTATGTGAGATAAAAACTGTTTATATATTATTAAAGTACACAAATAGGGATTTTATTTTTTAAAAATTACATCATATATATACCTAATCCTTGACTATTTTGACACTGCTGCAACCTGGAACGGAAATTTTTAATGACGGTCTCACAAGTGTTTCGTGAAATGTTTTGCATTTCCTCTCGAATTTTTTTTCTTTAATTCCTCTAGGGAGTTTGGGTTGCGTTTGAAAACTTTACTTTTAAGGTATCCCCAAAGAAAGAAGTCTATTGAGGATAAGTCCGGGCTACGAGGTGGCCAGTTAACGGGACCTCTTTTGGATATCACTTTTTGTCCAAAAATTTCGCGAAAAGCCCCTAATGAGTCGTTGGAAGTGTGGCATGTTGCCCCATTTTGCTAAAACTACGATTGTTGATTAAAACCATCGACATCCTGTAGCGCTGGTGAAAAACTTATGGCGTTAGACCGCTTTCGAGTGGAGAGTCCAGGATTTTCACGAATAGACGCTCTTACACGCTCGACGTTTTCGGGATCTCTTGATGTTCTAGATCGGGCGGATCGTGGTTGATACATTGTGGAACCTGTCTCCTGGAACTTCTGTACCCATTTTCTAATCAATTGGATCGATGGAGCTTCATTTCTACGCCGTATGTTGTAATGAGCGCAAAATTTTCGTTGCGCTAGAGTAAAAGAATCGTTGTTGCGGTAGCATTCGCTTACACAGAATTCACGTTTGTTATCACTGAACGATGTCATGGTACTGAATTCCCATTGGCCGCTCTTGCGCTTAGAAACCCCTCCGCCCCAGCCCGCCAGCGCTGCTCGTCGCAGCTACCGATTCAAATTTAAATGGATTATAAGAACTACTTCAATAAATTTGATTTCGAAAATCTTTCGCGCCCACAGACGATTCCATTGAAATATCTTAAATACATCTAGCAGTTTTTAAACAGATATTTAAGAAAACACCACATATCATTAACAGAAAGGCATAGAAGAAACAAATTGATCGCACATTTTTTTTTCTACATACTTATAACATTCCTGTTTTCATTCAAATTTGTTGCTGTGCATTGAACAAAAATTGTTTGTGGAGTACAAAAAATCGTAGTAATACTAGCAAATCTTCACATTCAAAACTAAAAATAATTAAAAAATAGTATTACTATACAGCAATTCCACACCAAACCGATCACCTACTGGACCCGACCTATTCGATTTCTATGAAGCTTTAAGAAAGAGTTAAGTATAAAAAATATTGGACCCGTCTTTTTTTGTTTAGCCTGCCGACTTCAGGTCTGGGATACAGGGGGACTCAAATTTTAATGTTTTCACAGTGGTCCTGTTTTTTTCATTTACTAATTATTTACTCGATTCTTTTGTGCGATATTTCGAATTAATGGTATAAATGGGACTTGTCAAAGATATAAAAAAAACATTCTCACGAATTGCTCCATTTTGATTTTGTTTGTTTTATTACTGACGATTTTTTTCGACCCGCCATTTTTTTTTTTACAAACTGTCCCGATTTTTCCTTGCACTATTTATATTTCCTCAACAAACTAGAAATTCGTTTCCGGTAGTAACACACTCTTTTCTGCTCTCTCCAAAAATTGTTTGCAAAATATATTTGCGGGCTCAATATTTAATTATTGATAAAGGGGTTCTAAAATGGATAAATCCTGCAATTGCACATCCGAGACTGACAATCATCTTTCGTTAGTTTTCCTTGAAAAATAAACATATTGACAGATTGTCATGGATTTTGAATTTTTTGATTTTTTTGAACAGACATCCATTTTTTATTGTTGGTGGGGATAGTTATTTACCATCACAGTTTCAGATCTGGTTTAGCACGCCTATGCGCTTTGCAACTTTGATGCAAACAACCTTTCAGGCTCGACTTTTTGATATTCTTTACAAAATTAGATTAGAAATCGATACCTAAAATATACCTATGCAACGCCAAAAGCAAAAATTCAAATAAAAAAAAAACAAAATAAAAAATTATAACCTAAATCTTTTCGAAAATCTGACTTGATTGATTTAATAATTTAATACCGAGATACAAGAAAATAAGAACCACAATGAAAAATGTTCGGAATGTTCTGAGAAATGATTAAACAAAAAATGCCAGTACAATTCTTCAACGAAACCACGTATCCTGTTTGCAGTTTGTTTCCTTGCCTCCTAAAATTTTAGCTTCAAGGTCAACAAACTCACCGCATCTCTTGTGCTGCGGACCATAGCTGAGAAATAAAGTTCGCATCGTAGTGTAGCTGGAAACCTTAATATGTTGCTTGTTGCTAAAGTGGAGGCAAACTCAGAGTTCTGCAGATGCGAAATGCGTTTGGGATTTTTATTCTAGCTGTCGCATCTTTATATGGAGTATTAAGCTATCTCTGGCATGACCTTGTTAGCCTACCCTGAAAGTTATTTAAAGCAAATAACAACTTATGATTAAGAAAGCATAATGATATATATCAAAAGTGATACTAATGGATTAAATAAGGAAGGCAGGTTCACTTAATCTGCAAACAACAAAATTGATTGAAAGCGACACCCGATGTGAGCAATAATCATTCTTGCTTCAATTATCACTCTTAAACGACGTGTGCCGGAGAAAGTATATTATGTATAGTCTAAAATATGCATTGTAAATAAAAATTGTATTATGTTTATAATGCCATTTATTGAAATAATTTGTTTTAATTGTATTATATCTTAAGTCTAAACTATGTTTTCTTTAGTTCAAGAAAGCCAAGATTACAAAGATATAGACTGATCCTTATAATGAATATTCCTTATGCCTTTAGACCTTTGGCTGTTATCAGACCTATTTGAAAAGCTGTTAAGTCGTTATCAGACCTGTTTGAAAAGCTGTTATCAGAGCTGTGTGAAAAGCTGTTCACCTGTTATCAGACCTGTATGAAAAGCTATTTAGCTGTTATCCGACCTCACTTTCAGTTGGTCTCAAAGGTCTAGGTGATGTCAGAGACCAGGGTCAAATTGTAGCCTTCAAGGCCGCCAAATATCCGTTTCAAAGCGCCGTCCAAGACCAGGATCCCATCACTACGACTACCGCCACCACCAGCACAACCACCACCGCCACCCCCGCCACCCGTTGTAGTGGTCAAGTATTATTCGGGAGTTCCGGACTTAGTATGGGAAGTTGAATAAAAAGAAGGCCTTATATAAAATATCATTTATTAAAAATTAAACAGTATTAACATATAATTCTTAGTGTATCATTCTATTTCACCTCTTATAATCGTATGGTACCGAACTGTAATCTTGATGTTAGATGTAATCAAGATTTCCTCTGTTTGATGAATCTGTCGTAGAAATCAACATCTGCCTACAGCGTAAGTTTCCATGATCTCTCCAAGTATACAAAATGAGGAGTTCTAGTCCTAAGTTAAATCGTACTTCTTAGACATGCCTCGTAAGTACTTTGTGTTAATGTTTGGTAGAATTTCTATAGCTTCACAACTTCTTTTAGGCATCTAGCAACGCCACAACATTCACATGTATCTGGTCCATCCGTTGAATCATCACTTGACCAAGGGAAGTTTATATAGTGCTCACCAAATTTTGAGTCAACTTTTTCAATAATTTCATATAATTTTAAAAAGTTATAGAATTCTTGGATTTATTTCTTTCTTACCGAGTAATATCAATATCATCTTAACAGTCCAACATTCGGGAAGACACTAACCACTAACCAAATTCTCATGCAATTTTCTTTTCCATTTTTAGATTTTGTATAGAACATACCAGATTCATATAAAATTGCCTCCTACCTCGTAGATTTTGGATAGAATATACTGTTACCAAATTCTCATAAAATTTTGTTTGCCACTATCTATTTTTAGATATTATAGGATATGCTTTCATTTAGAACAGATTGGAGAAAATGGTTCTCGGCTACGTTTTGGAGATATAAATTTTTAAAGTCACTATATACACTAGCTAATTTTTTAACAGAAATTTATATCCCGATTTTTTATATAGAACGTGTGGATTTATATAAGGCTTACACATCAGGAAATGCTTAAAATCTTAGATTTTTGTTTGAAACATACTGCTACCAGATTCTAATAAAATTTTCTTCTGTCTGTTAGATTTTGTATGGAACATACTGTTACCAGATTCTTACCAGATTCTTATCAGATTCTTATAAAATTTTCTTTCGCTTGTTAGAGTTTTTCGGGAACATACTATTACCAGATTCTTATACAATTGTTTTCTACTTTATTAATTGTAAACTGAACATGCTACCAGCTTCTTATAAAATAATCTTCTGGTTAGTAGATTTTGTATAGAACAAACTGCCACCAAAGTCTTATAGCCTTTTGTTTTGCTGCTATCTATTTTCAGATATTGTAGAATGTGAGTTCATCTAGAACAAAAACCTTTAGCTCGATTTGGACACATATGAATTTATAGGAAATGCAATTACCAGATTCTTATAAAATTTAATCCACCTGTAAGATCATGTATGGAACATACAGTTACAGAAATCTTCTTCTTTACTGTTTGCTGATAGTTAATTGTAATCTCCCATACAACTTGCACTACTCATCATAGAAGTGATTTATTTACAAGACTTGTTTATTCACTGTATGATAAACTTTCATTAATAGTAAGAAAAATTATGCCCACCACAGCAATATTACGAAGATAAATTAACATATTCTTATCAGCTTCGTGTGACCTATTTTTTAGATATCGAAGCTGAATCGAACCTCTAAGACTCGACACTGCTGGTTTGAGAAGGTTATCCAAGAGCAGACACTTTCGGTTTCAAAGGTTAAGGTGACGTCAGAGGTCAAGCAGAAATTCCTGCTTCCAAGACCACGTGTCAAATACATTTAAGTAATAGTTTCATAACTTGTTTTTCAGCTGACGTTTTGCTCTGTACCCAAACAGACCGCTGATGGCAAGCTAATTACGTAATAATTTCAACATCAGTTCTAAGGATACTAAAACCGTCTAAGGCCTACGGACGAAAGGCGTAAAGAATATTCATAGAAGGCTCAGTCTACATCTATGAAATCGATGCTTTCTAGAAATAAAGAAGACACTTTTTTTTATCCAAAAACGAGTCCACTGTCCCCTGCCAACAGCTCGAAAAATCTGGTTATTTCAACAAAGTTTGCAAAAGTAAAGACGGGGAGATGTTATTAACATACAACTTTCACTACTCATCTAAGTCAACATATCAACAATATTAGTACCAGCCCACATTGATATCATAGCTCATCAAAGCTTTACATTTAATCCACCCAAAAATAAATTTTATTGACAATAAAAAACAATTTTTCATAAAACCTAAGACTTTTCAATACACACACACCTACATTGAAAATTTTTTGATAAGGCTTTTATTTCCATTCCTCCGTATTTCTTAACATCCCAAGCAGCCATGATGAATTTTTAGATATCGAATATTATAGCATGATCACTTTTGTTTATAAAAGATTTTTAATCCACAACTTACGTTATAGTTCCTGTTGTTGTTTTTTGTTTTTTTAAAGAAAAGAAATTTTCAATTATAGCTTCCACTACTCAACTAAGACATATATGTATCTACAGATTAATATCAGTTGTTGCTGTTTTCAGCTAAATAAGTCAAATTAGGCATTTACTACTAAGTCAACATATCTACCTACATTCACCCCAACCAGCTTCGCTTGATCTGTTTTTAGATATATGATCACCTGGTGTAATCTTGTTTATAAAAGACACCTACAGATTAATATCATCAAATTTTTAATCCACAACTTAGGTTATATTTATTGTTGTTTTCTTTATGTTCCTCAGCTACTAATATTAATTATATCTGAAAAGGCAAGATCGCTAATATCTCGAAGCCCATAGCCTGTGGAGGATTCCTCATGAAAATTGTGTCCACCCCTAGAACTAAGATTCCCACTGACACCTTCTAGAACCTATTGGTATGAACAAAAATATTCTAGAGTCAACTTGAATATTACTAATACTAATTACACTAATTCACTTAGGGAATTTCACAACATTCCTTATGCACATATATATACAGCTGCACACATCCACCCACAACCTAGGTAACGTTTCCTCAGTCACCAAGTAGTCCAGCCCAACATACCACAGGCACTCATTCTAAAGTAAATAACTAACATTAGACTCAAGCTGACAAGTATACAGCCCCCTGTATAAATTCATCGTCACTACTTAATACACATAAGCCGCACACATTCTACCTAAGCCTCGAAACAGGTAACGTAGCCCAGTACAACACATCCCCAGGCAATCCTAGTCATAGTATCAAATATTGCCACTAAGGCTCTCAGCCAACCTCCAGTACCCAGACACAGGAAAGGGCACTTCGAGGTCAAATTGTAGCCTCCAAGACTCGATCAAACCTAACCAGCAATCTCCACCAATAAAGCTTCCCACCCCTTCACAGATATTTAGAGCTACGATTTCCGAGATAAAAATAATTGAACTCCAGAAACAAAATCGAAAACCTATGCTATTGCCCTATGTTGGAGAGTGCTGAAAATGATCTGGAATCCCCAAAGTGATCTCGTATCCCCTAGTCCGAGATGAACAACGTATGTAGTACCGGCTAATGCCGCTAGGGTACCGTAGTCAAGGAATGGTGTTTGCACTCGAAACCCAATAATAGTAATAATAATTTGCTGAGAAAACATAAAATCAAGGTGATGTCATGTTGTGAAATTCGAATGATGCTGATTTCTACAACTTCCCCGCTAATAAAACATATGTAGGTGCAGCACCTGTAAACATCAAGTACCAATATGACGTCATACGTGATATCTACAACTTCCCCGCTAATAAAAAGAAAACAGCAAAATCAAGGCATGCTGGTAGTACCGAATAATGCCACTAGGGAACCTCACTCAAGAAATGTTGTCTTCACTCGAATCCTGTAAAAGCCTATAGGTGCATGCTGACATATACAACTTCTCCGCTAATAAAAGAAAACAACAAACGGAAGGCAGTAGTACCGGCTAATGCGCTAGGGAACTTTTCTCAAAAAATGGCGTTTGCACTCGAATCCAAATTATGGAAAATGCCAAATTGTATCAGGGCATTGGATGGGAAACATATTATTTACCATTAAATGCCTGTAGTACCGATTAATGCCACTAGGGAACCTTACTCAAGAAATGGCATCTGTACTCGAATCCTGTAAAAGCCAAGGCGCATGCTGATATCTACAACTTCCCCGCTAATAAAAGAAAACAACAAAAGCAAGGCATGCTGGTAGTATCGGTTAATGCTGCTAGGTAACCTTACTCAAGAAATGGCAATTGCACTCTAATCCTGTAAAAGCCGAGGCGCAATATTTAAGGGCTGACACCCAGAACCCCCACTGACATCTTCTAGAATGTGTTCATGGTGATATCATGTTGCGAAATTCGATTGATGCTCATATCTACAACTTCCCTGCTAAGAAAACTTATTAAGGTGCAGCACTTGAAAACGGCAAAATCAACATGACGTCATGCTGATATCTAGCGCTTCTCCACCTAAAAAAGGAAACAGCAAGACCAAGGTATGCTGTTAGTTCCGGCTAATGCCGCTAGGTAACTTACTCAAGAAATGGGGAGCCCGTGGACGATTTCTGATAAGAATTTCGTCCCGCTAGAACTAAAACTCCCACCCCACACCACCTAGAATCCATTGGCATGAACAAAAATAACTGGAATTATTAAGACGCTAATATCTCGAAAGCCAAAGGCCGTTGAGTATTTTTGATGAATATTTCATTCTTGCTCCCTATCCTATATTGTATTATAATCATCCTCAGCTACCAACTATCTAGATTCCATTGGCATGAACAAAAATTTCCTAGTGTTAACTTTAATTATTACTAAAACTAATTAAAAGCCAAACACTTGAAACAGCAAAATAAAAATAAAAAAGCCTACATTTAGGCGCACCGAATACCTATCTAAGAAAACCGTAACTGGAGCATGCTGATAGTATCGGCTAATGCCGCTAGGCTGCAGTCACGACCAAATGACACATCCAAGACATAAGCCAGTCAAGACTCATTGTGTATCCAAGACATAAGCCAGTCAAGATGCAATGGTGCGTCCAAGACAGAAACCAGTACAGTCAGGACCCAATGGTGCATCCAAGGCATAACCGAGTACAGTCAAACATAAACCCACATTTAGTATGGACTCAAACCACCTAGCGATTGTGGCGACATCTGTGGTGAAATCCTAGAAGTTAAAACTGTGCACCAGAAACGCCATAGAACAACTACTTCTTGATGATATTCCTTAAATGCTACTTGCAAGTAGCCTGACTGTAAACCAAGCATAGAGAACCATAAGCTAAATATAGGGAAGGTCAGTTTTGGAGTATAACAGGACACAAATCTGATCAAGTAGTACAGGACTAAACAAATGTATGAAGCAGGTCGACTTGCCTGGTATAGTGTCCCTGCGTGCATTTCTCGTGGGAATTGGTTCCTGTTCTGATAATATGGGAACAAATCCATTACACAATCTGAGGATACCAAGGATACAGTCGTCGCATATCTTCGCTACATAAAATGTGTGTTTAGTCATGAAGCTGCTGATAAAGGTCTACAAGTCGAGGAATCCGTCTATTGGGCTAGTCTCTCCAGTGATGTCTTTGAGGTTGTAACGAAGAGCTTGTCAGTCGACAGATATACCTACATTCACTTGTACCTGAATGTAGATACATACTGCATCCGACACCTCTTTGTTACAAAATCATATCCAGGATATGTGTGGGTGGCTGCACAGCAAATATGCCGCTAGCGATCAGCCGGCTTGGGGTGGTTCTTGCCACCCACATCCCTTCAATGCTTGTTAAGCTGTGCAAAATCGTCAACATAACTGATCAGACAGACGGACGGACAGAAAAAAAAATCTAATGCAGGCTTCCTTCTCTTGGTGGAACCTGAAAGCCTAAAAAGAAGAAAATTGATTTTATTTATATGCTGCAAAAAGAAGGAGAATAGAAGACCTCAGCAACGCCGAACAAGTGTTAATTCACCCGGAGAGCTTACAACGCTGGCAAATGAGCGATTGAGAGAGAGTGAGAGAGCTGAAAGGGGTCTCTGATGTTGTTGAGACTCCGGCTTTGGGTAATGTTGGGCCCAATCGCCCCCATCCACCCTGGCTAAGCCTCCAAAGCCGTTTCGAAATGCTCAGCCCCATTTGTACGTGTTTTACATCTATCGCGGTGTGTGTGTGGAAACGACCTCCCTCCTGTCCGCGACCATCCCCTTTATGGGACTACTCACTCCATCGCTCTGAATTCGTTACCCACCTGTAAATAAAAGAAGAAAGCAACTTGGAGAAGGGCGGCCAAAGGTGACCAAACTAAATCACCCAAAAGAAGAAGGAAAGCGTATCAAGAAACTCAAAATTTCATTAAGTCCAAATCAAAATAATTTATTTATTGTGGTCGTTCAAGCATATGAATCACTTACGAGGGAGGAAACCCGATCACAAAAAGACCAACATGGTATATATAAAAAAAACTAAAGGAAACAAAGTTTCCGGTTAAGATTAATCTAGATCTGAATCCTTACGACTAGCCCTAATAAGCGCTTTCCTATTATGTGACTTATCGAACCCTGTGATCGACGCCTAAACTTAGATGTACACTAATTGATTTTAACACTGTAAAATTAGGAACAAAAGAACACAAAGCAAATAAGAATACTTAGAGAAAATTTGAACTAACCTTGTGGTCCGCTATGGACTTACATGACTTACATAATACCTGATTCAATAATATTCGGGGTTTCCTCCTGTACCAAAATGGTTGGACACTGGATTTTTCCAACTATCCACTAGCTGCTTCAGAACTACGTTTAAGTCTGAGTTTACCTTCTCGCTTCCCTACTCCCTCGGATATGTAAGAGCAAAATGTCTTGCCGTGTCTTCTGCCACAGGGGTACTCCCTTGCCGATATAAATCCAACTTGCCGTCACGCAGGACAAATTTTCAAAATGATCTTTGGTACGTGCTAGGACACTTTTCCTCAAATTTTCTCTCAGGTTCGCCACTACTATGGTATATAAGACTCACCGTCGCACAGGTAAATGTTTCAAATAATGCAAATTATATATGCACGGCATTAATACTAAAATTTTCTTTCAGTTCACCAGTAGAAGAATCTTTAGGAAAATCACTGTCGCACAGGTAAATATTCCATTTAATTCAAATTATGAGTGGACAGCAATAATAAACCAAAATTTTCTTTTCAGTTCACTAATAGGAAGATCTACATAAAAAAATCACTGTCACAGGTAAATATTCTAATTAATACCGTTTAAGACTGCGCAACATTAATTCTGAATTTTCCTTTCAGCTCATTATTAGGAAGATCTACATGAATAAAATCACTGGCGCACAGGTAAATACTTCAATTAATAATATTTCTTGAATGCGCAACCTTAATAACAACTTTGTACTTTCAGTTCACTATGAGAAAGATCTTTAGGACAAATCACGATTGCACAGGTAAATATTCTAATTAACACAATTTATGAATGTGCAAAATTAATACTAACATTTTTGTTTCAGTTCACTATGAGAAATATCTATATGAAAAAAATCACTGGCGAACAATTCTATTAATAAAATTTCTTGAATGCGCAACCTTAATAACAACATTTTCTTTCAGTTCACCATTAGAAAGATCTATATGAAAAAAATCTAAATGAAAATCACTGGCGCACAGGTAAATAATTCAATTACTAAAACTTCTTGAATGCGCAACCTTAATAACAACATTTTCTTTCAGTTCATTATTAGAAAGATCTATGTGAAAAATCACTGGCACACAGGTAAATAATCTAATTAATATCATTTATGAATATGCAACATTAATAACAAATATTTTCTTTCAGTTCACTATGAGAAATATCTATAGGAAAATCACGGTCGCACAGGTAAGTAATCTAATTAACACAATTTTTGAATGTGCAACATTAATAACAAATTTTTCTTTCAATTCACTATTAGAAAAATTATTAGAAAGATCTTTAGGTAAATCACGGTAGCACAGGTAAGAAGTCTAATTAACAAAATTCACGACCAGAATGAATAAACTAAAATTTTTCCTTTCAGTTCACAAAAACAAAAAAAAAACTCTAAAGACTAATTTTTAAATAAAGAGGAATCACGACTAAATTTTTCTGCGACCGTTCTCGTTCCAAGCCAAAAGACAACTCCCCGACTACACGCAGTCTCCCTACATTGCCAACGTTCTTCTCAGAATTTTTTTGTTCTTTTTTCAAGCCTGCTGCAACACATTGCATGATGGCATCACGCGATCTGCTACAGCTAGGCGAATTGCCGTTTTCGTCGCTTTGATGTGGTTGACTAGCGGTAAGTTTTCAACGAAAAATTGTATTTTGTGTTCATTTTGCACATTTTAGAATTTTTCGACTGAAAATATTCCGCTGTTGTTGTTGTTTATTTTAGACCTGGACTTGTATGCGGGTATGTATGGATATTTTTTTTCCAGGATTTTTTTTTTTTTTTTTTAATATGAAGAAGTAGCATAGGGCTACTTCTTGTAAATATATAGATTTTATCTTCTATTTTTCCAGGAATTTTTTTGTACTATGGAGAAGTAGCATAGGGCTACTTCTTGAAAATATATAAATTTGTATCTTTTCAGGAATTTTCTAATATGAAGAAGTAGCATAGGGCTACTTCTTGAAAATGTATAAATTTTATCTTTTCAGGAATTTTCTAATATGAAGAAGTAGCATAGGGCTACTTCTTGAAAATATATAAATTTTAACTTTTCAGGAATTTTTCATCGGGAGAAGTAGCATAGGGCTACTTCTCGGAAATAACTAAATTTTATTAAATTATATACTCTGGGAAATCATGGGGTTTTCTCTACAGACGTAGAGAAGCCAAACAAAAGTAGCGTAAGGGGGTATACGCTACAAGGTAAGTTAATCACCTTTGATTGAGGGGTTGGCGCGGAAGACGTTTTATGACCCGCCTATGAAGAATGGAGTTTGTGGTTCGCGTGTACAATATAAACTGATAACGAATCCTTTCTACTTTCCCTCTAATTCGAATACTACTGCAGATCATCCATTGGCTTACAATGATTAGCGGCAGGCAAGGTAACATTAAAATTAAAGTAGATGAAAACGTCGTGATTTTGTGACGGCGAGAACCTTTTCTTGCAATGTTCCGATGTATCTTTCACTTGATATATTGCTGGTAGTTGCGTTAGGTGTTTCGTAAGTGTTGGGTATATCGTCGTTGCACTTACTCACATTCGGTGTAGTGTATGTGTGTTTGATAAGGTATGTGTGCTTTTATTGGGACATGGAACCCTGCCCCGCTTAAATATTGTATTTTATGCATTTGGGCCATTTCCATAAAGTTCGATGGCATGGGCTTAATTGGTGATTATAGCTAAAATTATGGTGACTTAGGTTCAGTATTTGCTCGATCGTTTGAACTTAACGGAGTTCCGTGAAGTTCTCTGGTTAAGTTGATTTCGGAGTTATTCCTGTTGTTCCTATTGTTATCTGGAGGGATAGTTGTGCTGTTGATGGTTTTGTTAGACAGATTCGCCTGAATAACATCGAATTGCACCTAGATTCCGCGGTATCATCATCAAAGTCGATATACGCACTTCTAAAATGAGTTGAAAGAACACATTTACGTTGTTGTCAGCCCGGGTTATGAATCCGTAGAGACGCCCTGGATTAAACTACCTTTCATTTCTCGTTCTGTAGAAGGCAGACTTAATAGTACCTTCCTCCCAGTCACATTAGATCGTTTACTTGGGTGAAGTTTACTTATATTGGTGATCGCCATAGCTGCTCTAATGTTTCGTCTGAGGGCTCGGGTTGCACGACGGATAACCTCAAAACTGATGGCCATTTCAACAGCTTCTTGAAGAATGGGCGGGTTGAAGTTGCAAACCATTTTCTGGATTTCCACGTCCCAGATTCCATCCGGAAAATGTCCTAACCCAATTTTGTCCTTTGCAGTTTGGGGGCATTACGTAAACTTTGAGTGCTTTAGATTCTGCAAACCTGCAGTGAAGTCTGCGAAATTCCCCCATACTTTTGATTCCTCGCGTGCATGTGTACAAGGTTGTATGACTTGTAGGTGCTCAAATTCAAATCTGCTTGACAGTTCGCTAGCTGCCCTAGTAAAATTTCTTCGCATCTCTTAACTCACAATTGATAAATGATAACGCAGTTCCTCGTAGGGATTGCTTTACATATTTCATACCAATTGTTGGCTGCCACCGCTTCAAAATGCTACTCATAGCTGTCCAACGATATGGTACAATCGTACTCAGCGCGCGTTAACCCACGCTCTGTACTGTCGCAGGGGACTGCTTGTACCTGCGTCTGCCTCAGTATACTGAAGTTTCATGCTAACCTCTTTAGACTGCTTAGAAGAAGATAGTGTATACTGCGCGTTGGGTTCTTGGGGAACAGCCCTGCAGTTGCCTTTAGGCTCGAATGAGTACTTACGTCGTCCATTATTTGTGTATGAACGTGCTTGGATTTAAAGTCGATTGTGAAAGATCAGCCGTTTGCTTTTCAAAGTGTTTTAGTTCAGCACGGTGAGTCAAATGGTCTTCCTGCACCGTTTTTATGTCCGTTTGAACTGCATCAATCGTGTCCGAGTTCGTCTTAACCGCTTTCGTAATTTCCTTCAGCTTTACAATAACTGGTTCCATTTGTTCGTCCGGCATTTCGCTTCTTAAATAAATAAAAACGAAAATTGATTTGCTAAGCCTATTAATGATCTTAGGTTTGAAATCTTAATACATGCGCGCCGATTAACAGATGGTTAATGGAACTTCGTCGAGTTTGTAATTTAAGGTGAGTCCTTGTATCTACTTTAGCATACACTTTTCTGACACTGATTTCTTTTCAGGTGTGCGTTCTACTTAAAGTTAACGGCCTGTCTTAAATAATCAACTAAACTCATTTAACCCTTAAGTAGGGGCACTAGCAAAATTACACAATTTCCTTCTAGAAATTTAAGTAAATCACAAAATATTTAAAAACAAGAACAATGAAGTTCGATAACTAAACTTTATTGACTTAACAGAAACTGAAAAACAAGTAACTTCTCTTTCAGTTAACACAAAAACAAAATAACAATTATTTTATATGTATTACATATTGAGGAACTTCTTGTTAGCCTTTATAGAAAAGTAAAAAAATAAGAGTCACTATTCGGAGTAGAGTAGAAAAGCTACACTATTCACTCAAAACTACAATCTCAACATACGTTTTATTTATTTTCGCTAGAACTCATCGGAAAATATTATAAAAATATCGCAATTTCGAAAGTTACACCTAATAAAATTTACCTCACGAAAAATATTACGTAAGTGGGCTCATGGGGTCACACTGCACTATAGTACAAAAGCATGCAGATGTTGAAGTGGATCGAGTAAGAGCATTTTCAAAATAGTGCTCTAACATGAAAACTTACTGGAAGGCGCAAGGTGAAGAGAGAATGCGTTCTACATTTTTTTAGAATAACTGCATCTTTGTTGTTGCTGTTTAATTTTCTTGCTGCAGCTGTGGTATTCCACAATATTTCGTGAATTTTTTAAGAAAACGCAAATCTCGAAAAGTTCCTTTACCAACGCATGCGTGGGTTTTAAGATACGCTGTTTTATGCGTCAATCTGTAGTGCTTCTAGGAAGTAGAGATTGGAGAGGAAATTGGGCATGAAATTAATGAAAAGATAATGTAGGTACGAATTTCAGTACTTTGGTTAAAAATGGCGTGCTTACACAATTTCTAAATAATTTGTTTAAAATAGGATTCCGTGGTTAGAACTGGTTTGCTTACGCAGTTTTTCAATAATTTGTTTAAAATAAGATTCCGTTACAATATTCGGTAATTTTGGTTAAAAATGCGTGTGGTCACTTCTTGCCGGGTAAAAAGGCAACACCTCGAAGATCGATAGAATTACACCCCAGCTACACATGATATATCACTAAAAGCTTTTGTTTTGTGCTTTACATTTTGATTTCTCACGACTATCCAAAATCATACTTGAGAAAATACAATCTATTTTACGTGCACTACAATTTGCACGACGAAAATGAAAAGGGGATCTGATTACATAGCATGTAGGTAAGTATATCGTGCGAGTGAAGTTCATGCCTGATAATGAAATGCAATTTATGCTAAATTGCACGTGGTTACGACTTGGAAATTAAGTTAATTTTTTGGTTTCAGAGACAAGGGTAAATCGATATATTACATAGGGCTATACATCGATTTACTTATCTTATGGTTCTGTTTCGGGGTACAGGCACCTGAGTCACAGCAACGGCGCGATGTTCTGTTGTGTATTCCACGGTATTCCATAGAGCCGTTACCCAACCTTATTTATGTGTAGGGAAGTGCAGTGTACGTGCTAACATGCCCTGGGGTGGCTTTTTAGAAATTTGGTGCAGTTTTATGTTGCCGAGTGTTTACTGTGATTTTGTGTTGTTTAATGGAGATTAGGTACGATAAATCGTGTCTGTCCTGTGTCTCTATCCTTTACGTTATGTTTACATTTGCCACTATAGGTTATGTGAAATTTGTGCGTTACCTATTTTTAGTAGCAAAATAATTTGGAATCGTTAACTGTGTGTGATGGGCGTATCTCGGAGAGATGTGGGGTGCCGCGGAGTCTCTTCTCGTATACTGTTTATGCACCAAAGTGTGTGTCCCAAAAATTAGAAATAAACCTACGGTTAATTGTGTGGCCTCGCTCAAGTGTGCATTTATGCTGTTTTGCGTAAAACTATGTTGCATATTTCTTGTGGTCCCATAATTAGAAAATTGAGGACAACGTGGCGTTGAAAAGCCTAATATGTCTGGGTAAGATTTCCCGTGCCGATGCTCCTTGACGTGTTACGTGAAATCGAGAAAATGCAGCGCGACTTTTCTTGTGAACACCTCTGCGATTCGACGGAAAAGGTACTTAAAGAAAAGTCGATTTTGTGTGCAAAGAATCTTGTTAATTTTACGTGTTCTTCACTCAGTGCGTCTTGTCTCCACCTTTCTTAAACGGGAGTTTTCTTCTTTTTTTTTCTTCAAAGTGGTGTCGGGTTTTTATAAGTTTATTGACAATTATACTAGAATAATTGATTCGGTCAAACCAAAAAGTTACCAAAGAAAATTTTGTGTGAAAATGAGTATTAACGCCATTTTCTTTATTTCTCTGAAAAGCATCAAATAAGCCGAAATCTGACCAAATATGTATAACCTCTGGTGGGTGTTTTATATCGAATTGAATTTCAAGATTAAGGCAAGCAACGCAACTTAGTCAGTTCGTGAGTTGGTATTGGCAACTCGGTACAGTTGTTTAATTTTCTCACTAGATTATCTTTGTTATCTTTGTTAGTTAACATTTTGAGTGGAAAGCGTATGATAACAAAGTGTGTTTTATTGTTTCTTTTAAGAGATTGCCTTTAATATTTAAAAAATAAGTGACATGAATGTCGGAAGATATAAGAGAAGGAAATCCAATTTTGAGTCGTAGAAGCGGAATAAAGTACCCAAACAAAAAGCTGCAGTACATGAAGATTGGAAAGGAAATATTGTTCTGTAAGAACGCAAGGGCCACCATGCAAGCAAGAACTTATGTAACATTAATCTAGTTTTTATTAATGGAATGTATAATAGCGGAGGTACATATATATTTGTTACTGTCGTTGCCTTTCAGTTGCAAGAAAAGATACTTTCAGAAGGTGAGAAGAAAAATTTACTTTTTAAATTGAATGGTATGGCCAATAAAAGAGAGCAGGATATCTATCTGCAAATTGGAATAAAACCTGCTGTTAATAAAAGAGGAAAACGTAATGTCCTTCCAAAATCCGTCTCTTATTATTACTCTATCAAAAACGAAGTTTGCGAAATACCTGTGTGTCGATCAGCTTACTGCAGACTGTGGAGTAAAGAGGTAGGCAGTGTTAAGAGATTTTGCTATTTATCAGCCCAGGGAATAATACATTTTGAAGGACGCGGCAAGCAGCACAGCCGCCCAAACATATACGACCGGATGTATTAAAGAATTTTGATGATCACATTAGACCAATGCATCCTCGACAAAGCCATTATAATTACGGGATTACTTGTCGAGGTGAAAATGCACAGGATGTATTTGGAAAAATATTACCCATGCTGCTATGAATTTGTCAAGAGTGAGGGTGACCAGAGAGTAATATAGCTTTGGAAGACCAAAGACTGATTTTTGCAATATATGTAAAGAAATAAAAGCTAATAAATGGCGTAACCCATCACCCGTGCTACTAAACTCCTTTGACAGTAAACTAAAAGTTCATAGAATGGGGTGAATGCATTTTACACAAAGCTTAATAAACCAAAAGCATAGGAATGCAGAGTGAAGAAGTCGAATGTATGGATTTTGATTTTATGCAGGATGTTTCAGTACCTCATTTACCAGATAACAAACTATTTTACTTAAGGCAACTGTAGGTTTACACCTTCGGCATCCATAGATTTTCTGTGAACGAAAACAAATCTTACTTTTATATGTGGAATGGGTGTGACGCAAAGTGTGGAGTAAACTAATTTCTGTCCTATATGCTCCACTTCATTAGTAATACTGTAAACGCTATTTGAAATTATATTCAACGACCGTTGCACAAGGCAAAATAGGAATCACGCGATGGTTCACTTTCTACGAGCTCTTGTAAACACATCTAGATAGCTTTTTCCAACGCTCACTTCGCTCAACTTGGAAAAATAAAAAGTTGGAAGGAAAGAACTGGTGTGCGGGATGATTGGATTGACGTCTTCAAAGAAAGACATAATATAGTGGTATTTCTGGACATTTAAGTTTTTGATTTTTCAGGGAATTTAGCATCCTTTTAAAAAAAAATATCACATCTAAAGGAGAAAGTTGTGTCATTACAAAAAGTAAACATTTTGTTAAAATTAAAGGAAGTCGTAGCATTCAGGTATCGCAAGGTTTTGCAAGTGATGTGTGGTCAAAATTTTGTTTGCTAAAAGTTGGATTAAAGGTCACCAAATTAATCGTCCCATTGAGCTGATTACCAAGTGAACCGTTTCAGTACCGCTTAGAAAAGAAAAAGTTGAAGATTTGAAAAAAAACTTTTCAAATACATCAGTGCTACTGAACAAGCATATTATCGGCAACTGCAAATTAAATTTGTAGAAACCGGCCAACCAGAAGAATAATAACAAATATACTCATGATATGTTTTTTTTAGGAAGGGGGAAGGATATCTCACCCCAAGCAAACAGAGAATGAAGGCCCATTGTGATGTCCTGCTAGAAATCCATTCACCAAAACCTTCCTGTCCTCTTAATGAAGCGCATCAGGTTCTGATGAGGAAGTATTTTCAGCTCATCTACAGATACAAGGGCAGACTCTAGATTATCCAGCATGCTCCGGGGGAAGCCCGGACAAGGACACAAAAAGTGTTTGGTTGTCTCGAGCTCTCCTTCTCGGCAGGACAAACACTCAGGGTTGGCAACAACTCCCATGCTCGTTATTTGACCGTGAAGCGAGCTGCGGCAGTTAATGATGCCAGCCACAGTTACACATGGTTTCGTGCCCCATGAGAAAATCAGCGATATTCCTATTGGAACCATCAAGAAAGATTTTCGTGCACCGGCACGTACTCAGGTTCGCCCATGTTTCCTATCAGCATTTGATGAGAGACCCGATAATCGAGGGTGGCAACGGTGAAACGGAGAATCAGAGAAAGCCCTAGTTGAAAGGCCAGCCCTTTCATTCTCCATGAGGGAGTCAACCAACATACTCCAAAGTACTTGGGAAAGCACGCAACCTTGTGCATAGCGTTCTGCCATCAGCACTTGAGCGAGATACGGCAGCGCACCTCTACATTTAAGTATCATCGTCTGAATGTTTGTCGATAAGTGGCCTCACATAGAAAGCGACACGAGGGTGGCCCTGTCAGAAGTCCGGGATCCAGTCTCAGCTCAATGACAGTAACCATTGAATGCAGAGCCGTCTCCGTAGATCTGCCCCTACGGTATGAGTGCTGTGAGGTATTTAAGGGTGAAGCATTTAGGGCTACTCCCTTGATATATTCATCCACAAGCCTCTACAAGCATTTCAAATGGAATAAGCAGAGGTTTATAATTGGCAAACTTTTCTAGTCCATCGAAGAAGCCTTATCAGGCTTCGGAATGAAGGCAGACCTCAACTTCCTCCATACCTTAGGGGCATATCCTAAAGAGGTACATGGTCGGGAAATGGCGTTTATGTACGCATCCAGCATGCTTTAAGGACAGGCAGAATGCCGTCTGGACCCGGGGACTTAAAAGCCGAGGAGGTTGAAATTTACAATTTCATCTTCTCGACATCAACTACCTTGGCAGTAGACTAATCACCACCAGTGCAGAGAGCTTGCGACACAACTGCAGGTCTTCTTCAAGGCTACAGTCTGGTAAATTCATCGAGGGATGAAGTCTACAGGCTTCTTCTTTCGATAACGTTAAGGTGCCATCTGGGCTGCTCAGTACACTCAGCCTGCCCAAGGTGTATTCCTAAGAGCCCTGATCAGCCTAATCGGTTCACGATAGCCGTGAAGCTCCTCCCAGAAGTCTACAAAGACCAGTCTTTTTGATTCCCTAACAAGGGTATAATAGTTACTCTTAGCCTTCCTCCTTCCAGCCTTCCTGGCCCTATTAGAAAAAAGCTTTACGAAGTTTACTAAGACTGCCGTTCCACCCGGCGTAGGTTTCACTCTAACGTCCGTACTAATGAGACAGGAAACTTCGAAAGCCTTAGTCACAGAGGATTGCAGCCTTCTTACTGCCTTCTCCAAGGCGGCAATACCCCTCATTTTTTCAGCCGGAGAGGCGGGCATGGAAACTAGTTCCGCTTAGGAGTATAGCATGTGGTGTAATACAAGGTTTTAGCGCCTTGCGACTCCGTTAGACTATGGACACGGTCCTTCCAGACCCAAGGCTCCTGGACATCCACCACTTTTAATTGTTGGTATTTTGAACGCAAGTCAGCGCGGCATCATCCTAACAAAGCGGATGCCGCCTTACTGTATTACAGGCTAATGTGGGTGAAGAGAAGTGCAGTTATGTGTTGCCCTCCTACTCACCAGATCCATCAGATCTAACGTGCTTTGTTCTTTGGCTCCATCCAACTATTCTTTTTTCCGAATCGGATTTATACTTCTTCGCAGTGCTCAGTTTACCGACGCTAAGAGGCTTACTCCCACTCTCCACTACCTGCCCAACCAGAACACTGACCACCTGTGAAGGGAAAGAAGGAGAAGGGCCAGTGACGTTATTAGCCATCTCCCTAGCTTTTTCCTTCAGTTCTATCAGCTCTCCTGCATCGGAACTTCTTGCTTCGGTTGCCGCTACCAGCGCCTTTTGGCTCTAAGGTCACAATATCAGCTAGCCCGCCCCAGTTGAGTTACTCCGACTCATTACGTACACCCCTTACCAAAATAAATTACGTACATACATACGTACATTACATATCAGGCCTACGGTTATCCAACAGAAAATACGTACATGCTTAAATTGATTCTTAGAAAAAGAAAATATGTACATGCATTGCATATGATTCTACAATTCTTGCCAAAAGAACATATGTACATACCTACATTGCATAGCAAGAGAAATAAATCATTGCATGCATGTACTTACCTGCGGTACTTTATACCTAAAGAATGGCGCTAACATTCATATCATTACTGACCTACAGCAATGTGAAGAAGTGGAAGAAAAAGTAGCTTTTATGCAAATTTCCCCACTAGCTTGAGAGGAAATGCATACCAGCTAATCGGCACAAGCTCACTCACAACATTTGAAGAGGTTGAAAAATTGCTTTATCGTAATGACTTACCTCGTGAGTCATACCATGAACTCATAAACAGATTAATTACTTGTCGACAATACTCGCACGAGTCTTTTAACTCATTCACCACTAGGCTAAAAGGCCTACTCTTACAATGTAACATAACAATGCAGCACATAACAAATACGGTGTTGAAAATTAATGTGGTGAATCGACAAATAGATGATTTCGCTATGGCTTCAGTAAAGAGTGGTGCAACGAATCCGCATCTACGTGCATATCTACTTACCTGGAATGAAGATTCAGTAGACAAACTCATTCAAAGGGCACTTGATATGGAAAGATTGCAACAAGGACTCTTTCATATCCCATAACCCACTAATTACATTCCACATACCACAAACTATTTTCCAATGGACAAAGGTGCCATTAGTGTCTTTTAACACTGAGGGAAACCCAACAACTAATTTGCACTCCAATCAAACTAGTTTCACCCGAAAACAATCAGAAAGCCCACCTCCATACCAGAACTCTTCTTACCAGCGGGAGGAAAGAAAGTACGACAAACAAAAGGGACTTTTGAATAAAATCAGCTGCTACTGCAACTACAAGGGACAGACGTATGTGAATGTTTAAAATGGAATAATACTCCTTTCTGCATAAACTGCAGAATAAAGGGACATGAAGCCCAACATTGCAAGCAAAATTCTAAGGCACCACCCGAACTTGCAAACACTAGCAACAATGCTCGATGGAGCTCTACAAACCGAAAGCAACGAATAAATCACATACAGAATATGTGCGATTTTTGTGGACGAAGAAGCCATACGGTGTCCACATACCAGCAGAGAAACAACGATGGGAGGCAACCCTTTCAGGAAACGGCACACTGTCGACCGAAAAATCCCCGGCTCGACATTAAAATAGAACTGTGCAAATTACTTCAGGGTCTTCTCAAAAAACAAAGCAACAAACAAGAGAAAATGTACCAGTGGTAGACTTACCACTGGACATAAGCAAAAACACAGCCGTTCGGCTGATAGTAGACACTGGAGCTGATGTAATGCTTATAAAACAGGAAGCACTAGATTCGCCGGAACGGATAGAAAAAGGACAAAAAGTCACTCTGAAAAACTCCATTTGGAGAGGGAGATACATTGGGTAACTGCCAAGGCAACTTTTAATTAAGCCGCAGTATCCCGTGCAATCTACAGGTTTTAGAAGGTAACGCCCAAATCTCGCACGATGGGCTATTAGGTAACAACAGGTATTGCAATATTGAAGGGTCCTAACAGATTACCCCGATTTCCTCGAAATCAACCCTATCGAATTCACGGTACTTCTCGAAACATCCGTAGAAGATGGAGAGGATATACCAAATGATCAAACAGTGGGGGAATCTGAATCTACTAGCGTTTCACGGGTACCCAAAAACAATTATTCCTTATTTCCAATGGAAGACATATCAAGCACTTTAGATGAAGATGAAGGTAGGCAATATGAAGTAGAACTTCAGCGATCTAATAGAACACCCCCTCGATCTCAAATCATACTGAGCATACCATCACAAATGGACCAGAAATGATCTGTTTGTCTCAGGAGATTCAAGAAGGAGTATTTGTGCAAATTGACTAGTTAGTCCTCATATAAATTTCATACCGTTATCTGTTCTGAACGTCAACACAGAACCAGTATTGCTAAGAAGATTATAACCTACTCTAGTTCCAGTTAATTTTTATAATATTAGGTCTCTCCAGTTACCTCTTGGACGAAATAAATTCCCAAAGTTCTCAGAAAGAAGGTGATCCTCCTTTCTCACGTGCACAATACAAAAGCATATACAACATAAAATCTCTCTATTTACTTCTGGACGAAATTAATTTCCAAAGATCTCAGAAAGAAGGTAATTCCACTTCTCCCTCATGCACATAGCAAAAATTCCAATAACTTCAAAAAACATACGAAAAATTTCAACTCCAATCCACATTCAATAAACGTAAAACCACATTTCAAATTACAGTCAAGATAGGCTAGTGGCTTTACGTAAAGAATTACTGTTGGATAGAAATCTAAATCAAGAAGAAGAAAATTCAATTCTTGAGCTATGCTATAAATGCAATGACCTTTTCTACCTAAAGGGAGACAAACCAACGTGCACAAATACAATAAAACATACTATACCCATAGTACAAAACCAAGCAACCATAAACCAAAATATGTATAGACTCCCAGAAACGTATCGGACAGTCATAAATGAACAAATCAAAGAAATGTTGGAGAATGACATAATTCAACTAAGTAAAAGCCCGTGGAACTCTCCGTTGCTTGTAGTCCCCAAGAAAGCTGGACCTGACGGCAATAAATGCTGGCGAGTAGTAGTAGATTTCCGTAAAATTAACGAGAAATCTATAGGAGATGCTTTTCCATTACCAGGATAGAAGATATACTGGATCAACTTGCGCATTCGCGATATTTCACTACGCTTGACCTTGCAAGCGGATATCATCATGTACTTGTTGATCAAAGGGATGGACCCAAAACTACGTTCAGTACCGAATATGGCCACTATTAATTTAAGGGAATACCATTTAGGCTGAAAGGCGTACCTGCGACCTTCCAGCGTTAATGAAATTACATTCTAACGGGTCTCCAAGGCTTAGAATGCTTTGTCCATCTCGATGATATTGTAATATATGGAACAAATTTACAAGATCACAACGAGAAATTGATTAAGGTATTCGACAGACTTAGAGCCCGATAAAGTTCCAATTCGCAGAGAAGTGATTTATCTTGGACACAAATGTTCAAAACGAAGGCGCACTTCCAGATCCCAGTAAAACAAGTTGTGTCCAAGACTTTCCTCAACCGCAGACCGTTAGACAAACCCAATCGTTCCTTGGGCTGGCTAACTACTGCCGCAAGTTTATTCCGAACTTTTCAAAAATAGTCAGACCCCTAAGCAAATCTTTTACGCAAAGATGTTAAATTTACTTGTACGCAAAAGTGCCAAGACTCTTCCGAGGAAATTAAAAAGGCGCTTGTAAATCTTCCTCCTTCTCACATACCCTGATTTCACTGAATCCTTCAATTTGACAACAGATTCTAGCAATGAGGCATTGCGGAGTTGTCTTATCCCAAGGGGAAAATAGGCGAAGACAAGCCAATACCATATGCAAGTAGAAGTTTAAATAAGGCGGAACAAAAATATTCCACAATAGAAAAAGAGTTACTCGCTATTGTATGGGCCGCCAGGAAGTTCAGGTGTTATTTACAGGGCAGAAATTTCACGGTCTACACTGATCACAAGCCCCTTAAAGGCGTATTCAATGTGAAAGACCCAACATCGAGATTAGTTAGATTTCACCATAAACTCTCAGAGTGTGACTACAAAATTGAATATAAGCCTGGAAAATATAACACTAATGCAGACGCGCTTAGTCAAATACCTCCCCAGATAAACTAGGCAAATCCCAATTCGTTCATTGTGGAAGCTCAGGTACATCACCGAACCAATTCCGACATAGACGAAAATGAGTTTAGTTCTCAGCCACCTTCAAAATTCAAACAAGCACATTGTCACGTAGTCAAGCAAGGGAGACACAAATGGAAGGCATAGTTCAGAAAACTCCCCATAAAATTCAAAAGAATTCTCAGAACTTCATAAAAGACTCAGTTGAAATTGGCTCAACTGAGAACAACCAATTTGAAAACGTTGCACCTGAACACAGCAAAATTTCCAACAAAGAATAATCTTATAGATTCCCAGGGTTAAATTGCCCGGAAACAATCACGGACCCGGAGGAAATCCAAATAATTTTAAAGGACTACCACGATTCTGCATTCGATGGTCACCAAGGTGTAGTCAAAACCTATAAAAGAATAAAAAGAATGTATAAGTGGAAAAACATGCTCAGCTCGATTTGAAAATATGTCCGCAAATGTACTAAATGTCAGAAAATGAAGGGTAGCCTAGAGTATCGTATGCCAATGGTCATAACGCATACTGCCCTAATGCCATTCGAAAAAGTATATCTGGACATGTAGGTCCTCTTGAGGAAACTAACTCAGGAAACAAAATATATTTTGACTTTTCAAGACAATCTTACGAAATTCGTAGATTGTTACGCCATGCCGAATGGCGAAGCATTCCTAAAAAGGCAGTAACTGATCAAGGCTCGAACCTCTTAACCGATCACAAGTTTGTAAGCTTTTTAAAATTAAAAAAAACTGCAAACATCCGCTTATCATCCACAATCCAACGGTGCACTTGAACGAACGCGCAGACCACTAGTAGAGTATTTAAGAGCTATTGTATCCAAAAATCTAAAGGCTTGGGACCCATTCCTGAAAACTGCTGCTTTTGTGTATAATAATAGTCCACATGAAGGCAGTAAGCTCACTCCAATGGACTGTCTGTTTGGATTTACAGCGGATGTACCTTCAAATCTAAGAAGAGAGCCAGAGCCAATGTACAATCACGAAAGTTACTACCATCTTCTTAGGTACCAATTACAGAAAACCTACGCTATCGCCCGAAAAAATTTACTTAACGTTAAGGAAAAGTCAAAACTACACTACGATAAACTCTCAAGTCCAGTAACTTTCCAACCAGGTGATGAAGTATTACTGAAGAATCAAGCTAAGAAACGCAAGCTTTCCCAGATATGGCTAGGTCCAAATCTCGTGGTAAAAGCTTTCACTCCTGTTAATACTATTGTTCCAATAGGCAGACGACGAGTAACAGTACATAACAACAGATTAAAACCATTCCACGAATAATAGTTAACCTTTTAAAGAAAGAGAAGAGAATACATTCCACCTCAACATGCAAAATCAGAGGTAAAATATTTTTTGTTTTGATTAAAGAAAGACAATTTAATTACTTTTATTTTTATTGCCAAATTTAACAAGAAACCAATTAAGCATTTTGTTTAGTAACCCTTTCATTTCGTTAATAAAGACATAACTATGATAAGAGCAGAAGATGCCAATCATATTCTGAATGAAAATTCTTTCTCTTTAGATCATCTAGAATAGTAAATAAAATCACTGGAAAACAAAGAACGCACGGCTTCTTAGGCCATTCATTAAGAATCAAAAGATTCCAGTAAGCCACAAACTATCCCGCCCTCACAGGCAAATAAGAGGCAATATTTACCAATAACTCCACCCCCACCGCTCCCACTATCTGTAACCCATCACGATTCATGTACACGCCCCCGCCATTTGCAAGTACTTTAGTTACTTTTCAAATTAAAGATAACCAAAATTAAAAAAAGATCTGTCTGAGTTGTAGCTTATTCACCACTACTGCAGTTGTGTCAGCAGGAATATTATAGTCAATATTGCTGAATGGAATATAATCCTGATGCAGGACAAATCCATCTTCCGTTTCCATTGATGGCTTTAATACGAACTTGAATTCTTCATATACTTCTGCATATATTGGAAGGTTCTCTAATTGCTGTTTTACATATTTAGTCTGTCCAGCAATAGATAAACCATGGGCAATCATGGAAAGGTGCATAAAGTCAATGGGAAAATTTTCTAAAGCTGTATTATATAATGATCTTGCACCACTTTCTTCATTGTCACAGAATAGCAGAGCAATAGATGGGGAAGAGAGCAGTTCACATAATAGTTCATAAACGTGAGGGTGCTATGTAACTGAGCCATCTCCATCGAACAAGTCACCTAAATGTGATAGATGATTATATATGCACCGTCGAATTATTTTTGATACCAAACTTTCATCATTAAACATTCGGTGGGATATAAGATCTTTCAGATATTTGAAAACTTTGAGAAGTATTGACTTCACACCAAACTGACGATACTTTCTCACAGAATCTTCATCTTCGAAAATATTTATTGTCCGAAAATTTATTAACATCCATGAAAGTAATAGTGGTCCATGTTCAGGATTATGATGCAGTAAAATAACGTCTTTCTCCAAAAGACGTAAAACGTCTGATGTCCAAGAGGTTTCTCTTTGCCTTTCACTTAAATCTACACATTAAAGAAAAATTGCCACATCGCTGTACGCAATTTTCGTCATAAGATCGCTGTGATAGTCATTTGAACAATCCAAATAACGCTGCTGTCTACCAAAAGCATGCAGTTTGAAGCAGTCTAACAATTTCTTGACTTCACTGGGCTTAATATCATCGTATTGAATAAAAAGTATCAAAATATGCAAAATCTCGTTCATTTCCCTAGAGTTTCTCTTTGACCAAGCGACTAGTTTACGTTGTGATTAAAGAATTAACCCTTTGCTAGTTTGCTTGGGGGACTCTCTTTTATCAAGTAATCTAATCGATTCTGGTAAGATTGGCGGAATTTTTCTAAAGAAATTTTATCTAAAACGAATTTGTATTCCGTTTGATATGGATTGATAGAACTCCAGCATATTTTTCACAATTTTCAAAACAATAATTCTCTCTAGAGAATAATAACCCCATATATCATCTAAACGTTTGGTCATGTTAGCTTCAGTTGCCATGAAATTGGATAAAGTTGTCGCCGATCCTCTATACTCGTTCACTAAGTAATAACAAAGTATCTCCAAATATTGCTCCGTTTCCAAATCTAAGAGATATTGCAATTTATTCGTAAAGAGTAATAGCTTGTCCTGTTTCTTGTCCTTTAAAAAAACTTTTCCAATTCAGATGACAAGCACTATTGGTATTATTCGTAATCAGTTCCTCAATCAATTTGGCAAGTGTAAATTAACTTAAACAACAAAAAAAAGAAAACAAAACCAATATGTCACAAAATTAAATGAAAAAAGTAATAAACTAGAAGTATAAAGGAAAAAAAAGTACAGCACTAATGGCACTAAAGGTTGCTTTAGAAAAGGGGAGAATGAATTGCTAATCGAGCAAGTTTTACTAGTAGCATCTTTCACAAATGTTAGGATACTAGTAGATTTTCAATTAGGCTTTCCCCATGAAAAATGAAAAAGTTAATCAACACTATACTGTTCACATTTTAACCTGTAATTGGACGAGTAAATAAATAAAATATTGTCAACCTGAAAGTAAATAAGTAAAATATTGCTAACTTGAAATTAAATAAGTAGAATATTGCTAACTTGTAATTAAATAAGTAAAGTATTGCTAACGTGTAAATAGTGCCAACTTGAAATTAAATAAATAAAGTATTGCTAACGTGTAAATATTGCCAACTTGAAGTTAAATAAGTAGAATATTGCTAACTTATGATTAAATAAGTAAAGTATTGCTAACATGTTAATATTGCCAACTTGAAATTAAATAAGTAAAACATTGCTAGCGTGTAATTAAATAAGTAAAATATGTCTACCTCGAATTCTAATAAGAAACTGAAGTAGGTTTGCGACAAATTTAAGTAAAATATTGTAATTCATCCAGCCAAGTGTGGCATTACCTTGAGTAGCTGGTTGGCAATAGAGGTCACTAGGTTAAGCTAAGTAGGTAATTCTTTACTACAAAATGGATTTTTTGAAAGAGTGGGAAGAAGAAAGAAAAAAGGCGCGAATTGGTCTTATAAAAAGTTCTGACTAGCGAGATAGAAGTAAAAATTTTTGTATTTAACTAAAAATAAAATAAAAAGGGACAAATAAGTTGTAAGTAACTCAAAATAACAAACTGAACCTGAAAATTAAAGGGGAAATTAATCAAATCAAAAATAGTTCACAAAATAAAAGTTTTGGCTTATTTGATATTTCCCCAACACAAAGGGTTGCTATCAGACTTCCCAAGTAAGGCTTCCAAGCGGAATCCGAGCTTTGCTCCACCGGACCCTACCTCAGAAGCCACAGTTTGCGAAGACAAAAGGAGATCCCAGATATAAATCCAAATTTTTTTATTCTGAAGTGCGGGTGGCGCACCTGCAAGAGCTCTGGCATTTGATCCATATAAGTAGTCCTGGTACTCGCTCGGCCAAGTGGACGAAATTCAGCCAGCAGTGTAGCCTGCGAAACAAACAAAATAAAAAGGGTGCTCCCCGAGTTCCACAGCAACGAAAGCGGATCCTGTAACAGATCCTGTAACAATATGTATACATCTTATTGTAAATGCATGAGAAATTAAAATGGTAATAAAAACATATGTACACACACATATATTACAATAAATGCATAAAAATTTAAAATTATAATGTAAACATACGTATATACAAATATATGCGTCAACAAATTAAAATTGGAATGAGAACATATGTATACAAATATATTAATATAAAAGCATAAAGAATTAAATTTGTCAACATAAAAAAAAAAATTTTTTTTTGTATATATATGTACATGGTAATGTAAAGCCATAAAAGTGTAAATTGTAAATTGATATATACAGATATATTAATGCAAAAAAAAAACAACATGTTTATACCTGCGTTAGAGAAAAATCTCTTTTTACTCTGTTGCTAATTAATCTTAAACAAACAAACAGATTTTGTAAAAATAGGCTAGAAATAAATCACAATATTTTACACATAGATGATAAGTTAGCTTCAGCAACCTAGCTAACTAATCGTCTCAGCGCTGCATTATACATATGCATATGTAACATCTTGTTATTTTTTTTTAGTAAGCTATCCTATTCCTCTTCTAAGAATAACACATTTTTTTTTAAAAAGAGGGAAGTTTGTTACGTACACCCCTTACCAAAATAAAATACGTACATACATACGTACATGCTTAAATTGATTCTTACCAAAAGAAAATATGTACATGAATTGCATATGACTCTACAATTCTTGCCAAAAGAAAATATGTACATACATGTGGGAATTTGTGGAATGCCAAACAAAACAGCTTTAATTTAAATACACACTTCTTTATTACGTTAAATTAGTTCAACTCTCGTTTGTTTTACGTCTTTTCCTGCTGACCGCTCGTTCCAGGAGAAACGAACGTCCCTCTCGATTCGCCTAAATTTCCCCCGTGTGCCTTTTATAGCGCCCTCTTTAGTTTTATCATTACCATGCTAGAGGCGTTCGGAGAATTGAGTGGGGTATCTAAATCGGAATACCATATTTGGCCATCCTAGAGCTTATTCGCCTCGAATAGGCTCTCAAATATCGCATCGTGTCGACAGTTAGTTGGTGTATTTCTTCAATAGATACGGCAATCCTAATATTCATCGTTGTTGTCTTGGTTCTTATCGTCATTATAGTCATTATCGGCGTTATCGTCGTTATAACTATCAGCATCGCTTTGCTCATCATCGTCCTCATGATAATTATCGTTTTCAGGATAACCGTTGTCGTTGTGATTACCGTTGCTCTCATTATCATCGTCGTAACAATTCTTGTCGCCGTCATCGTTGTCTTCATACGGGGAATCGTCGCTGTGGTGTTTAGTAATTTACATAGTATAAGACGTTCGCCTTGTTGTGATCCTAAAATCACGGCAATATACATAATTACTTACCTCCTATGGATTTTCCGTAACATGCACAGAATATCATACCATGCATTCATGTTCATAAATTCCTTACCATGCATATTTCTTTATACTTACCCCATAAATTTCCATAGACCTCCTAAAAATGCACAAATCTTCAAATTACTTACCGCCATAAATTTCCTCTAGCATGAATAGCCCACTTGCATAAAATACTTACTTGACACTTTTGTACACACATAACTCACAGAGTTAATGTGCTTCATATTGCTTATCGCTCAAAATATCAAGAGCAAGATCCAATTACAGACCCAAGCCAACCAATTAACAAAGGCACATGTCAGTAGTGTAGCTATGGGGGTACCAGACCACTTTTTCCATACAAAAAGTGCAAGGTAGATTCCAACTATTTTGGTAGCTATGGACTGGGGCTATGGGCCACTGAGGGGGATTCCGTCTAGTGGTCTACGTCACAAGGCCTGCCTGGAGAATTCCTTTCCCACCGTCTGGCTGACCAGGAGATGACATTAACTTTTTTAGTAATAATTCAAGTTTTATTTTTTTCACTCATGGTGTGCTGCGCCTAAATGTAGGTTTTTTTATTATGATTTTGCTGTTTTCAAGTGTTGCGCCTAAATGTGGGCTTTTTGGTTTTGAACTAATATTAGTAATAATTAAAGTTAACACTATGCTATTCTTTTTCATACCAATAGATTCCAGAAGGTGCCAGCGGATAGGGTATTGATACTGTTGGGGGACAAAATTTTTATCAGAAATCCTCTACGGGCTATGGTTCTCGAGATATTAGCGATTTTACCTTTTTAGATATAGTTAATATTAGTAATAATTCAAGTTAACGCTATGCTATTCTTTTTCATACCAATAGATTCTAGAAGGTGCCAGCGGATAGGGTATTGATACTGTTGGGGGACAAAGTTTTTATCAGAAATCCTCTACGGGCTATGGTTCTCGAGATATTAGCGATTTTACCTTTTCAGATATAGATAATATTAGTAATAATTCAAGTTAACGCTATGCTATTCTTTTTCATACCAATAGATTCTAGGAGGTGCCAGTGGATAGGGTATTGGTACTGTTGGGGGACAACATTTTCATCAGAAATCCTCTACGGACTGTGGTTTTCGAGATATTAGCGATATTTCCATTCAATATTACTAATAATTCAAGTTACTTTGGGGAGCTGTAGATATCAGCATAATGTCGCCTTGGATTTGCTGTTTTCTTACTTGAATATTTCTTAGTGAGGAATTTGTAGATATCAAAAGTTCCGGATGACTTTCTATAGGCGTTCTGGGGCAATGGAGTTCTGGGCATCAAACTAAACATTAGGCATGCTTCCCCTGTTTATGATGTAATTTGATATCACCGCTGTAAACAAATTCGCATTTAAGCTGAATGGTTCATACACACCTGTGTAAACTTCCGGTTTAAAATATTCGGATTTTAGCTGAATGAGTCATGCACACCTGTGTAAACAAATTTAAGCAATATCAGCACATTTATTCTTTTCACGTAATTTGATACCCACACTTCCTGTAAGCAGCCAAAAATTTTATTGTTCCAAGAATTTTGCTGATCGAAACGTTTCATTGTAATGTAAACAAATTTTCACATTTTCATGTATGCATTCATGTAAACAACCTTATTTGCAAATTCAACCAACGGAATAAAGTAATCAAATTAATTTGGATGATTTATGTTTTTTTTGTGTTTTATTGTTTATTCGTTATCATCTCAGCCTGTAGGCAAATTCGTTGGAATTCATCCTGTGCAATGATTATTGCAGCAGCAGGATCATTCATGTTTACAAACTTTTGCTATAAAAGCCCAAGCAAACTCTTGGGGAGCATCAGTCAGTTTTAGTGAGTCTCAGATAGTACATAAAAAATTAAAAATGTCTTCGGTGTTAGTAAATAAAAGTTTTTCAATAATTAAAAACTTGAGGAAGAATGTGTCGAAGTGGTTAACAAATTCAGAGAATAAAGACTATATTGTTCAAAAGTGTAATAGAAACATGCATCGATATCAAGTTGCATTTCGGAAGTGAAATAAGAGTGCTAGGAAACGACATTTCGAGAGCTGTCTCGAGCAAATTAAAGCATTGAGAGCACTATTGAGAACTCCCCGTCGAGGTGGAGGAATTACTCGCGTAAGAAGAAGTGATTTTGAAAAGTGGGAGGAAATAAAGACAGCGTTCGCAGACAGAATTCGGCAAGGTGTTATTGCAAATTTAAAACATATCGGTCCGAAGCTATTTATGCAAGACGCTGCCAAATTATTTACGCGCCGTATTAAGAACACTCTAAAACATTATTTTAATATTAAAGTTTCTACAACGTTTTGCGGTGAATTTGTTAGGGAAACTGGTGACAATGAAATTATAAAAGACATTAAATATTTCCAAGCAAGAACTGCTCCAATTAGTGCAGATGATAATTTGGAGGAGTGGTTTAAATCAAAAATTTTTTGGATCCAATAAACACTCAGCTGGAAGAATTCCAGGAAAAAAACAGTGGCTGGGCACTGCACCCTATAATACATTTAGCGGCGCATATCAACAAGTTTGAGCCGATTCGGGGATCTTCGTATATACCTCTACCAAAGGAGATTGCTTTAAAGCAAGCTTGCATTAATTTGAAGAATAGTGATGAGGCATGCTTCGCATGGGCCTTAACATCAGCGCTATATCCTGCAAATTTTCACACCGACAGGACCTCATCATATCCACATTATTCTACTGTACTTGATTTAACTGGGATAATGTTTCCCATGACACTTAAGCAAAATACGCAATTTGAAGACCAGAACGATTTATCAATCAACGTATTCATCCTAGAGAAAGAGCGTTTCTTCACCACAGTTCCAGTTAGACTTACGAAACACAGGATGGAGCGACATGTTAATCTCCTAATGCTACAACATTACTATGATCAGGCTGAAGATCATATGGATGATGATGATGATGATGCTGGCAGATATCATTTCTGCTGGATTAAAGATCTTTCGCGCCTTGTATCGAAACAAACTTCAAAATGAAAGAGCAGAAAGTATATACGCGATAGATGTTTGCTCTACTTTTACTCTGCGGAAAAATTAGCATCACACACTCCCGAATGCGAGAAGCAAAATGATTGTAGGATTATGTTTCCCCCAGAGGAAAACAAATGGTTGGAATATAAGAATTATAACCATAAGAATCCCGTCCCGTTTTGTGTGAATTCCGATCTTGAGTCAATATTGAAGCCGATTCAGGGAAACGAACAAAATACACAGCGAATCCAGGAACATGAAGTTCATAGCATAGGATTCTATTTCCACTGCAAACATGATGCTAAGCTCTCATATTACAGAGCATATCGAGGCAAGGACTGTCAACAATGGTTTGCATTAGAATTGCAAAAAATTGTCTCCATAGCTGTACAGGAGAAGCTGAACATCAGGCCAATGCAAGCCCTGACTAAAGAGGAACGGCGTTCACATATGGAAAATACTTGCTGCCATATATGTGAAAAAACGTTTGCAGCCGATGAGGAACGAGTCCGGGAGCATTGCCACTTAACAGGTAAATACTGAGAAGCATACTTCAATTCATTTTTTCATAAATTCTTTTAACAGGAAAATACCGAGGGCCAGCGCACAATGCATGCAATCTGATGTACCAAGATTGCTCCATAGTTCCAGTCATTTTTCACAACTTATCTGGATATGATGCTCAGTTCATTATTAAGGATATAGCTACATCTATTCCTGGGAAAGTGGATCTCCTACCAATAAATAAAGGAAGATAAATCTCGTTCACCAAGCACGTTGAAGGCAGCCATATCAAATTCAGATTCATCGATTCCTTCCGTTTTATGGCAGAATCATTAGATAAGCTATCATCATTGCTACCAATGGATAAATTAAACATTACAAGAGCTGTATGGCAGGAATTGGATGATGATGACTTTAAACTACTTACGCGCAAAGGTGTCTTCCCATACGACTTCGTTGACGATTGGGAAAAATTGGATTTCCAACACTTGCCAGCACAGGAGCAATTCTATCATAAAATGACTGACAGTGATATATCTGCTGAGGACTACAGCCGCGCAGAAAAGGTGTGGAGGACATTTGAAATACAGACACTTGGCGAATATTCCGATCTATACCTGAAAACTGATATCCTTCTATTGGCTGACGTGTTTGAGAACATTCGAGATGTCTGTATGAAGACGTACAATTTAGATCCTACACATTATTACACCATGCCAGGTCTAACATGGGATGCTATGCTAAAATATACCAAAGTGAAACTAGAACTGATAACCGACGTAGATATACTGCTATTCATAGAGAGAGGTATTCGAGGTGGTATAAGTCAATGCTCGAACAGATATAGCAAAGCAAATAATAAATATATGGATGACTTTAAGCCTGACGAGAAAGAGAAATCCCTGATGTATTATGATGTAAATAACCTTTATGGATGGGATATGTCACAGCATTTACCAACCGGAGGATTCAAATGGGTTGATGCTCCCAATATTGACGTTTTCGAAATTCCTGATGATTCACCCATCGGATACATATTCGAAGTCGACTTGGACTATCCTCAACATCTACATGATAAACATAAGGATTTACCGTTTTGCTCTGAGCATGCAGCACCACCTGGAGCAAAATTAGAAAAGCTTTTGACAACATTATATCCTAAAACTAAATATGTTATACACTACCGTAATTTGAAGCAATGCTTAACACACGGCCTCATCCTGAAAAAAGTGCACCGGGTTGTTCAATTCAACCAATCAGCTTGGCTTAAACCATATATTGATTTAAATACCACCAAACGGAAGCAGGCTACCAGCGATCATGAGAAGGACAGCTATAAGAAGATGAATAATGCAGCTTTTGGTAAGACTATGGAAAATGTTCGCAAGTATAGCGATGTAAAGCTTTGCGTAAAGTGGGAAGGTCGCTATGGTGCAAAAACTCGGATTGCGGCACCCAACTTCCACAGTGCAACGATATTTGATGAGAATTTAGTTGCTGCGGAATTAAGGCGACTCAAAATCTTATTCAATAAGACTCTCTATATTGGAATGGCAGCTTTGGAAATTTCAAAGATATGCCTCTATGATTTCCACTACAGTTTTTTGCAGCGTGAATTTTGAGATAAATGTAAAGTTATGTATACAGATACAGATTCTCTAATATATGAACTTGAAGAGAAAAATGCATATGAGTTTATGGCTGAAAATACAAACAAATTTGATACAAGTGATTACCCAGAAGATAATCAATTCAATTTACCGTTCGTGAACAAAAAGATTCGTGGTCTAATGAAGGATGAGCTGAATGGGAAAATCATGAGCGAATTTGCAGGCTTGCGCTCGAAAATGTACAGTCTACGTATAAATGATGGTAAAACTGTAAAGAAAGCAAAAGGAGTAAAGACTAATGTAGTCCAGAGGCATATCAATTTCGAAGACTACGTCGAATGTTTGAATATCAAGCGAGTATCAACTGCTAATCAGAGCTCCATACGATCGCATAACCATAATGTCTACACGATCAACCAAAAGAAGATTGCATTGAGTCCATATGATAACAAGCGGTATATTATGAGTGGAACAGCGGATACTCTACCATGGGGACAGTACTCTATTCAATCAGAACAGCAAGGAGCAGACGCAGACATCATATAATCTAAGGCTAGTCTAAGATATGTAGTGTAAATAAAAATTGTATTATAGCTAAAATACCATTTAATGAAATAGTTTGTTTTAATTGTAGATATTATAGTCTAAGATATACATTATTGTAAAATAAAGAAAGTATTATTACAGTTATAGGGAAACCGATTTAAGGAAGCCCAACCATTGAATGATACACTAAGAATTAAATGTTATTTTTTTTCAATTTATAATAAATCAATAATGATATTTTATATATGATATTCCTTTTATTCAATTTCCCATACTAAGTCCGGAACTCCCGAATAATATTTGACCACTACAACGGGTGGCGATGGTGGTGGGGGCGGTGGTAGTGGTGATGGTGGTAGCGGGGGATGTTGGTGGTGGTGGGTGGTGGTGGGGGTGGTGGTATTTGTGGTGGTGGTGGGTGCCTGGACTTGGATGGCGCTTTGAAACCCCACTGCCCCAGAACGCCTATAGAAAGTCATCCGGAACTTTTGATATCTACAAATTCCTCACTAAGAAATATTCAAGTAAGAAAACAGCAAATCCAAGGCGACATTATGCTGATATCTACAACTCCCCAAAGTAACTTGAATTATTAGTAATATTGAATGGAAATATCGCTAATATCTCGAAAACCACAGTCTGTAGAGGATTTCTGATGAAAATGTTGTCCCCCAACAGTTCCAATACCCTATCCACTGGCTTCTCCTAGAATCTATTGGTATAAAAAGAATAGCATAGGGTTAACTTGAATTATTACTAATATTAACTATATCTAAAAAGGTAAAATCGCTAATATCTCGAGAACCATAGCCCGTAGAGGATTTCTGATAAAAATGCTGTCCCCCAACAGTATCAATACCCTATCCGCTGGCACCTTCTAGAATCTATTGGTATGAAAAAGAATAGCATAGCGTTAACTTGAATTATTACTAATATTTACTTTATCTAAAAAGGTAAAATCGCTAATATCTCGAGAACCATAGCCCGTAGAGGATTTCTGATAAAAATTTTGTCCCCCAACAGTATCAATACCCTATCCGCTGGCACCTTCTAGAATCTATTGGTATGAAAAAAAAATAGCATAGCGTTAACTTTAATTATTACTAATATTAGTTCAAAGCCAAAAAGCCCACATTTAGGCGCAACACTTGAAAACAGCAAAATCATAATAAAAAAGCCTACATTTAGGCGCAGCACACCATGAGTAAAAAAAATAAAACCTGAATTATTACTAAAAAAGTTAATGTCATCTCCTGGTCAGCCAGACGGTGGGAAAGGAATTCTCCAGGCAGGCCTTGTGACGTAGACCACTAGACGGAATCCCCCTCAGTGGCCCATAACCCCAGTCCATAACTACCAAAATAGTTGGAATCTACCTTGCACTTTTTGTATGGAAAAAGTGGTCTGGTACCCCCTACTCATGTCTTGCCTAGCAAAATTCGATCGCCTTATTTTTTTCCAATTTTTCCGATTGGTCAGTTGAACGCACCAATGATAAAATACTTTGTACTTTTTGCTGACGCAAGGAGTCACCCATTTCCCGTGACAAAATATGTTACACTGCTAAGAGGGCGGCAGTTCAGGAAAAGCACTCTTTCAGTATACGCGGTCGGAAGTCGGGATTAATAAAAAAGTTTTAATGTTTTAAAATTCAAAGTCTTGCTAAATAATAATTTTGTAATTCTGTTTAAATTAAATTAAATTGAAGCAATTGGAGCTAAATCCAATTTTTTTTTCGAAGAGTGTTTATTTTTTAAATCCCACCTGAATCTCCCCCTGTACCGCTCTTCTCCACTGGAACGCACGGCGGTACGTGGGTTACAACAACTGGTGGCAGCGGTGGGATCCTCCATCGAGTGAAAGCGAAAGTTTTACAAATTTATAAAATAATAATTAAATAAATTTGAAAAAAAGTCCCGCGCGTATGCAAAACAAAGAAGGCGAATTTTGTGAAAATTTCTAATAAAGTGTTTTTCGTCATAAAGAGTCTGTTGAAAGCTCGGCGTAACTAACTTGTTGCAATATCCGCGATACATCTAATAGCAACGTTGCAAAATTAAAATTTTTGGTAGAACATCCCCAGGAATAGAACGGAATCAGCCGGTGTTGCTTAAACTTTCCTATCATTATTATTACTTTTCATCATGGTGTTGATGAATTTCACAGAACGGCCGCCAAGTAATACTTGCATTGCCTCTTGAAGAAGATAACGTCCAATCGGACGTAAAACTACAGATTCCAGCCAAAATTTCGAACGAGTGCCAACGTTAAAGATGCGAATGTTTTGATTAAGACAAATACGATTTGACCAACAGGAAGTACTCGAGGAAAATGACGAAATCGCCTTTTCATGCTTTCTCAGCAATCTAATTGTAAATTCTTATTGGCAAAGTACCTTCAGAAAAAATTGAAACTAAATGGTGTAAATAAAGCTTGGGAAAATATGTGCAAAGAGCCGTATAGCAACAATAATATCAACAAAATTGGAACTAACTTAAATAATAAAAATAATAACGATGACAAAAGCGATAATAATAACAATAATAAAAAAAGTAAAGTAACGCATTAAAAAAAAAAATTGGGTTTTCTAGCTTCCCAAGTATAACACACGATACAACAGAAAGTTAAACAGTGTAAAATATATATATATATATATATATATAAAAAATAAATATATTCTTGTTAAAGTCAGAGGTAATATTCCTGACTAATCACTGGTGTGATCCAGTGGGGTGACGTGCCCACACTTAAGGAAGGAAGGACGTTGAACTAAAGTGAAAAGCAGAGAGAAGCCGTTATCCGGAATCTACCGCCCTAGTTGGATTAAAGTAGGTCTTATTATATATTCTTTGAATTTTAATAAATATATATATACTCTATATACTTTTATAAACTTTATGTATTTACACATATTTAAAAAAAAAAAAAATTATTAATGATGAAAAACAAATAAATTTGTAATTAACAAATAAAATGCCAAATGGTAGAGAGAAGGGTGCTTAAGGGATAGAGGAAGAAAACTATTTTGCGATACATTTTTGTTGTTTAAGGCAAAAAAAAAAAGTGTGAATTAATTTGAGTTCTGAAGACGAGCTTCTCTAAATCGTAACTCGGTTCCATACCTTCACGTATTTCTATATTTCTCGGGGTAAATTGATTAACCTCGCAGATTGTATTTATTCTTATAACGAATTAATTAATTTAGCATATTAAAGTGTGTCCAAATTTCTTTTTTCTTCTCGATTTGGTTGTCGGGAAAGTTTGATTTGATTGCCGCAATATAAGCGAAATAATTAAGCACTGAAACGAAAGGGATTTGAATGTGCGCACATCGAACACATAATTAAATTTTTTGTGTGATTTATAAAAAAAAAAACTTTCTTTGAACTGTGGTCCAAGATTGAAATGTTCCCTCGTAGCCTACAATACATTTTTTTTACTCTTTTCTTTGTTCTTTAGTGCTAATAATTAAAGTGCCAGCGCAGTGCGTAATGTTCCAATAAATAGATATCTCGTCCTCGAAAACTAAACATAGTCCTGAAATATTGTACTTTTAAGGCACCTTCATTTTTCGTTCGCCAATAAAAAAAATATATATATATATATAGAAACAAAGATATGTTTTTATGAAAACTAAAATAAGAAGGCCAAAGTAGATTACAATTATAACGAAGACAAAGCCTTCAACTTGCAATTTAATTGAAAAGTTTCACCCATTTCTGTTATTAATCTTATTTTTGCATTAAATTAATTAATTGTGCATATCACAGACATGCTGTCCAAATAATAAAATATCTAAATTTATTTAAAAATGCTTTTAGGATATTGTCCTTATGGTGCGCCTGTTTAGGTCCATCTTTCAATTTTAAATAAATAAATGGAAATTTTTGTTTTACTTGTGTTTACTATTGGAAATTAAACTTCTAGCTTCAAATTTTACTGTGAAATTTCGTCAGTTTTGATGCAACACCTAGACAATTTACGGTTCACGTATATACATACATACCTGCATATACATGCATATGAGCTATTAAAATCGCTGAAGTTTGCAGCACCTTTTACTTAGAGATAGGATTGTCCTGACAATCCACTAGAAGTAAACCATTAATGCAGTAGGAAATAAGATTTAAACCTACTAACTAGCCATTATTAAGTATAATTTTTCTTTATTAACTTCTTGCCCTTCCTTTCGTACACCTCACGGTGGTAGTATTCTCCATCTTATCCCCTGATCGATTAACTGATTAGACAATCTCAAATTTTTAACCCGTACGCGTCAACAGATTGTATCTTTGTTCGAGCAGTTGCCGTTTCATGTCATGGCAACCACTGAAAACCAAAGCTCAACAATGGAGATGAAAATTAGTGTGAGTGATGTACACAACTTGATCTCCGAATTTAACGGAGATCCTGCGGTGTTAGAAAAATTCATAGCATGCGGAAACGTGTTGTTCTCATCTATAAAAACTGAAGCTGAGCAAAATTTATTCCTGGATATTGTGAAAACTAAGCTCCAAGGCCCAGCATTTGAGTTAATTCAATACAAATCATGTAGTAAATGGGATGATTTTGCAAAGGCTTTGAAAGACCAATTCCAAGAAAAGAAGTCTAGAACAGCACTTCAAAACCACATTAGATCTGCTAAACAGAACTATAGGGAATCAGTACAAGAATTTGGCGACAGACTTGCTCAACTACTTGCTTCCTTGAATTCGGCGACATATACAAGCGTAACAGATCACACTGTACGCGAGTTTCTTATAAAGGAAAATAATGACTTAGCTGTTCAAGCATTTGAGGATGGCCTAAAACACCAAAACCTTAAATTATTAGTTAAAGCACATGGCGAAAAGGATCTCAAAAGGGCAGTATTCTATGCGATCGAACAATCCTCACATCTCGACCGGGAGGAGACATCCTCCGGGGGTTTTGCGTGGACTATTCCTAAACGTGCACCCACTTGCCAGATATACCATAGAGAAGGACATACCCAGTAATCCTGCTTTAGGAGTACAAACCTACCGAATTTTATACACAGGCAGGCGAAGAAAGAAGTCCAATATTTGACTTGCTCCTATTGCAGAAAACCAAACCATGTCTCAAGAGACTACCGATTGCGGTTGTCCGAAAATTCCCCCACAGCCAACTTTGGTAACACCACTTGGCCAACTTTGGTAACACCACTTGGCCTAACCAAAATAACTTCTTCCCCCATGGTAATACAAGACAGAGAATGATGCCGCAGAAGCAACAGGGAAATAACTCACACGCACGCTATGTCCCTGATCAAAATAGAAGAGATATGAGGACGAAAACAATAAATAATATTCTACATTTAGAATCTGAAGAGATGAACGACGAAAATAGTGGAAGTTTAATAAAATCCACAATATCCCTCTGTACGTCAGAAGGGGAAACAATTATATGTGTACCTTTCGAACCCTCTTTGAAAAAATATTCGACATTTCTAATTGATACTGGAGCCAACGTGAACCTAGTAAAATCCGAATGTAATCTTAAAATAGATAGGAATCATCCTGCCGGATTTATCTTATCGACTATTTCTGGCGAATCAATCGCAACACTGGGGACTATCTCTGGATATCTTAATTTACCATCGGAAAACGTAGATGTAAATTTAGAACATACCTTTCATTTGTTGGATAGCAGAGCCAACTTAAAATATAACGGTATTTTAGGAAATGATTTCCTGCGAAAATATAAGTGCACGGTAAACTATGAAAACAACGTGTTAGAACTTAATTATAATCAGAGTAATGTGAACCCTGGAAAAGTTGCATACTCCGAAGGGACATTCGGGGGGAGTTTTATAACCCCACAGCCTGAGTCCATGAATCTTCGAGAGAATCAAAATGAGATCTTCAGGGAAAACTTCTCAAATCGCGAACCTTGTAATTCTAATAAAAATGCAAACGGGAATATCAGGAAAAATGTATCATTTACGAATTCTGAAGTCAAATCTACGGATGCAGTTTGCAATAAGGTACAAAGTAAGAAAAGGGTAAAAGCGCAAGCTATACTTGAAAAGCAAAGAAATACCGTTTTAATCAAAGATAAAATTGATGAAATGAATAAGCATTCGGATACTCATTGCCCTAATAAGCAATACTAAATAGGTGCAACTGACCGTATAGTTTTACCTGCTCGAACCGAGAACATTGTTCAGATCCCCTTTAAATACAATAGAGAGATAGTCATTTTAAAAAAGGAAGTAGAACCGGGAGTCTACATAGCTAGCACTCTCGCGAAACCTGTTAATAAACATCTAAAAATCTTAATGATGAACTCAAACGAAAGTGAGGCGGAAATAAATACGAAAGAACTCAATTTAGAATGGGAAGATTTCGACCGATTTGAAATAGTTGAAGCTGACCCTGACGGAGACCCGGTAGAAGGTCGCTTAAAAAACCTGCAGACATTGCTAGATCTTAAACATTGTAATGCAGAAGAAAAAAACTCAATATTAAAAATTTGCCGACATTACAACGACTTATTCTATCTCGAAGGAGATTCCTTAACCTATACTAACGCGTTTACACATAAGATCATAACACACAACGATAAACCACCTGTTTATATACGACCCTATAGACTGCCCGAAACACATCGCAATGAAATCCATAAACAAGTCAACGAGATGCTGCAAAATGGTATTGTCAAGCCAAGTTTTAGTCCATGGAACTCACCTTTACTCCTCATGCCGAAAAAGCCGACAGCTCTGGCAACAAACGATGGAGGGTGGTAGTGGATTTTAGAAGGTTGAACGACATTACTATTGGAGACGCATATCCCTTACCCAATATAACTGATATATTGGGTCAGCTGGGCAAATCCAAATATTTCAGTACACTTGACTTGGCCAGCGGTTTTCATCAAATACTCGTCGACAAGAACGATACAGAAAATACTGCCTTCAGCACTCCATTTGGGCATTACGAGGATAATCAAATGCCATTTGGATTGAAAAACGCACCTGCTACTTTCCAGCGTTTGATGAATAATGTACTCATGGGACTGCAGGGCATACAGTGCTTCGTATATGTGGATGATGTTTTTGGGTATGGATACGATCTAGAAGATCACAATTCAAGATTAATAAGCGTATTAGATCGTCTAAGGCAACACAAACTGAAGCTTCAACCAGAGAAATGCAACTTCATTAAACGGGAATTAATCTCGGTCATGTAATCTCAGAATATGGCCTCAGTCCACATCCGACGAAAATACAAGTTGTAAAAACCTACTCTCGACCCAAACGAGCTAAGGATGTTAAATCCTTCCTGGGCTTTGCCGGTTACTACCGGAGATTCATAGCTAATTTCGCAAATATCGCAAAACCATTGACAAAGCTCTTAAAGAAAGACGTTCAATTTAAGTGGGACGTATTTTGCGACGAAGCATTTAAAAGTCTTAAAGAAAAATTGATTGAATATCCAGTGCTGGTATATCCGGACTTTAGCAAAGAATTCTTGGTAACAACCGACGCTAGTGACCTAGCAATAGGGGCGGTTTTATCTCAAGGCGAAATTGGTGAGGATCGACCAATATCCTTCCCAAGCCGTACGCTTAATTGCGCCGAAACGAGATATACTTCAACGGAAAAGGAATTACTGGCAATCGTATTTGCTGTTAAACAGTTCCGACCGTATATCTACGGGAAACCATTTACAATTTTAACGGATCATAAGCCGCTTCAATGGTTGATGCACTTGAAAGAGCCAACCTCTAGACTGGCTAGGTGGCCAATATTACTCGAGGAATATGAGTATAAGAGCCGCTATAAACCCGGAAAGTACAATGCTAACGCTGACGCACTAAGTCGGATCACAAACCAGAATGACGATAAACGTCATATAAACGAAGAAGAAAAAGTCGGTGTTATAACTAGAAGCCAGAGAAAACTAATGCACAATGAAGAAGATAACAACAAGACCAAAGATGCAAGAATCAATACACCAATCGAGAACGACTCAGGTAATAACACCCCTAATGAATTCATTATAAAAACGATACCGGATTCAATATTCATACTAAATTCCTTTTGCTATCAGTAATTGAAACTTGCGAAGAAATCGCACTCAAAAATCATGTAAACGATTATGTGTGTCCAGAAATAGGAGAATTAAAAATCTTCCATTATAAGCCCACAAATACAGACTTCATCGCAGCAAAAGCCATATTACCCTTAAGAACAGAGAAAGACAGGAGAATATTAGCTGACGTAGTTATAAAAATCCAAGAGTATTGTATAAAAAACCAGTTATACCGCATAGGTATAGCTATTCTCGCGACAGACATGTCCACGGCGAGCGAAGTAAAACGTATGCTCGCAGAAACTATGAAGGGAGCGAACATTCAGGTATATGTATTCAACGACAGAAATGTACACCTAAATAATTCCGAAGATATAATGAACGTTATAAACGAATACCATAATACACCCTGGGCGGACATCATGGAGTGTCTCGCATTTTAAAGCGTTTAAAATCAAACTACTTTTGGCCCACAATGTTTAAAGATGTAACAAACTTCATTCGCAAATGCGAATCATGCCAAACGAATAAGCTTCTAAGAAACCCTCCTATTCCAATGAAAATTCCAACCACAAGTTCCAGACCATTCGAGAGAATAGCGTTAGACATTGTAGGACCATTGCCCATAACATATGAAGGTAACAAGTATTTGTTAACATTTCAAGATGACTTAACCAAGTTTTCTGAGGCACTGCCTATAAAAAACGCTGAGGCAACCACTGTTGCCAGATCTCTTCTCGAAAACATTATTTGCCGACATGGCATCCCGGAATCCATACTTACGGAACAAGGAACTAATTTTCTAAGTAGCATATTCAGGGAAACTTATAAGTTGCTTAAAGTCAGGAAAATAAATACGACGCCCTTCCACCCGCAAACCAACGTTGCACTAGAGCGCAGTAACCGAACCCTTCCGGAGTACCTTCGACATTATGTCAACCAGGATCCTCTCACTTGGGACACCTGGAATCCCTACGTTATGTTTGTGTATAACACAACACCACATAACAGTACTAACTATAGTCCATAAGAACTCTTATATGGATACCCAGCATACCTCCACAAATTTCATATAACTACGAACACTACGCAAATGAGCTAAAATCCCGTTTACAGTATGGCTACCAAATAGCTAAGGAAATATTATATAGGAAGAAAATTCAGTCAAAACAGTACTATGATAAAAACACTTTGGAAAAAAGATTCAATAGAGGAGATAAAGTACTTGTCAGAAACCAAAAGCGTAAAAACAAATTTTCCTCACTTTGGGAAGGACCTTGCGAAATCGTTAAGGTGCTATCACCGGAAAATTCTGTAATCAAATTGGGTAATAAAATAAAGACCATACATAATAACGACCTCAAACTCTTTATTGAATAGAAATAATTAAATCTGTCCTCATCACTATATAAGTAATGAAATAAAAAAAAAATTTGATACAAATAAAAGCCTACAAATTGCATTTATTGCATTGATCGAACTCCTTTTCAGATCATGGGGCCCACGATATTAATATGGAGTCTCTTAATTGTTTCTTATGGGAGCACTTTTAACATAACGACAATAAACCAGAATCCGGGCATATATTTCGAAGAAATCGGAAGAGTGGAGCTTTACTCAAGTGAGTGGAAGGTAGCTGTATTTTACGATCTCAGGATTTTGGACACGACACTTAAACACATTTCAAGGTACGTAGCACAAATAAATACGCTATGTGGAATGTTAAGGCTTCGGAATTATCTGCAATAGCACAGTTATTGAGGTAAATCACTTACTATCCGACATGAAGGATAAATACAATCTACTCCAAAATAACAACAATAGACAAAAGCGAGGACTTTATGATGCCATTGGTATTGTAAGTAAGACATTATTCGGAACTTTGAATGAAGAAGATGCAAAATATTATAATACCCAAATCGAAAAACTGCGTTACAACGAAAACCATTTACTGACTCTCATAAAGAACCAAACTATCATAATGGAAACGACAGCAAATGTCTTTAATAAGTCCCAAAGTGCCATCAACGGGCAAATCTCGGCATTAAACACGAGAATTCTTAGAGTCAGAACCATGGTGGAGGAATTATCCAACATCACTCATAATCAACGAACAATTTCCGAAATGGAATCCCTTACTTCTCTAACCATTCTTATTATCTTGCGTTACCAGAATATAATAAACAGTAACATTGATTTAGTAACTGACCTCGGAGGAATTAGCAAATTGTGTCACTGAGAATCATGACTTATACCTGTGTCGGATGGTGCATCCACTTTTGAATATCGACCCAAATAATAGTGGCTGTGAGCTACAGCTTATAAAACGAGATAAAATACTACCTTCGTCTTGTAACATAAGACAATCTAATTTTACAACTGTTTGGATCCAATTATCTCAAGCAAATAAGTGGCTGTATTCCACTGTGGAGAACCTTAGTGTTGACGAGATCTGCCAAGATCAAATAAAGCCTTACACCCTAACTGGGGTTGGAATAGTCGAAATTCCTGGCAACTGTTACCTAAGTACGCCAGATTTGACTATATATAATTCAAAGAAAACGCAAATTAAGAATTCATTCATACCATCATTAAATATAACGGAAGCTCTATCTAAATTCAGCAAGTCTCCGAGAAACTTTAAAAATTTTACTAAGAACATGACTCACATAAAGTACACAGTTGAAGATGACTTTTCAACTATGTCAGACCAAATAAAATTTTTGAAAGAGGAAGAACAAAAAGAATTAAAACCCCTAGACGGACACACCATACACCACTACACACTAAGATATGTGGTACTTTTAATAACATTATAAATTATAATTTGTCAGACTTATAAACACTGCAAGAAAATTGCTAATGATAGAAGGAACGTGAACCCTACCTCACTCGAAATTACAGAAAGAGAAGATGCAAAAGACTCATCCATAGTTTTCACTTGCCAATCAAGTTAGACGCCAGTCTTTCTCTTTAAGATCCTTTTCTCTCAACCATTTATATATATATTGTTAAGGAATAATAATAAATAAAAAAAAAAAAATTTTATAAATTTTAATTTCAAATATAGAACATTTATACATTTACCCAATATATATAACAACCTAATGTACACTTATACTTAGTCTTCAAAAAAAAAAAAACAAAAAAAAAATGTTAAATAGAAATAAAAACTATAAACAGGGAGAACTTTATATAATAACAACAATTTTTTTCCTTGCTACTATATGTAGACTCATCTAAACACTAGATAACAGCAATGAATATAAATAAATATCATATATAAATAATAAATACTAACAAAAAAAAAAAAATTTTTTTATAAATATAATCAATTTCTTTTAAATAGGGGACATTGGGGAATTGTGAGTCACGTCAATATTTCACCATAATTGGAAAGTCTGACTCCTGAAAATGGCTGTCATTGTCTCATATTTGACCAAACTCATTTTCCATTAGCAATCGATGCGTGTACACGTACTCGTTCGTTCCGTGCGGCAACCACTTGGAAAATTTTCTCAAAATATTTACTGAGCGTTTCTGTTTGCATTGATGTGACAACGATTTTCGGAGAATCGATTCAGGTAAATATATTCATAATTATCTTATGGCATCGACATTTCAACTTTTAAAAGGAATTTCGCATGAACATGCAATGAGTGAATCATACACGGCCCTCTTGTCAACCAAAACGTTTGGGGAATTGTGAGTCACTTTTTTTGGGGAATTGTGAGCCACAACATCTTTGGCATTTTTCAAGCCAATATCGCATTTTTAACGCGTGTTTATAATTTTTTATGCAAAATTCCAACAGAATATTAGTTGAGTGGTTTTTTTTTATTTTTTCCATTTTTGTGTTTTTATGTTTTCAGTCAAAATGCCACGCTATTATGCAAAACATAAGCTATCGATTGACTTTTCCGTTGTTTTGGAAGCGATCAAGCAGATAAAAATCCATGGAAACTCTATTCAATCTGTCGCAAAATCTAGGAATATTAAACTAATTGTTATGTAATTTCCAACCATAAAATAAATATTTTACAGCGATATTTTTGATTTTCCACTTAATTCAGACGGTGACTCACAATTTCCCAACATTTTTAAAAATCTCAAAAATGCATGTTTTTTGCCAACGGTCAGATTTTTTCAGCAGATAATAATTTCAAGATACTGCTTAAACTAAAAGTTATGGTTTCCTTCCTAGTAACATAAACCATTTTGAAATTTTAAAAAATTTTGATTTTTGTGGCAGTTATCGAGCTTGGAAAAAGTGTGACTCACAATTCCCCAATGTCCCATACATATTTTTATGATTAAATACTATATCATTTTTTTTACACTTACCATTTTGTGACTAGGTATTATCTTATATCATTTGATGCTTTATTTTTGACTACATATAAAACATAGATATCATTTTTATACTTACCTTTAAGACTAGATAATTATACTAGATAAGTACTATCTCATTTTATTTACTATTAAGGACTAGATATAACACATATATAATATCATTTTTACAATTACTTTATTATCAGATATCATTCTATACCTATAAGAAAAAAAAGAAAACAACAAGACTATTTCGACCCGACCGCTATACCACGTAAATTTTGCCTTTACCTATAAATAGTAAATACCGAGAAAAAAAAAACTTCCTGTTGAATACATTTGGGTCTTATTCGTACAGAAAATTCTTCACCCTTCAGGCAATGAATTTTCTTCTTCTAAGGGGGAAGGGATGTTGTGATCCTAAAATGACAGCAATATACATAATTACTTACCTCCTATGGATTTTCCGTAACATGCACAAAATATCATACCATGCATTCATCTTCATAAATTTCTTCCCATGCACATTGCTAATTATACTTACCCCATAAATTTCCATAGACCTCCTAAAAATTCACAAATCTTCAAATTACTTACCGCCATAAATTTCCTCTAGCATGAATAGTCAGTCCACTTGCATAAAATACTTACTTGACACTTTTGTACACACATAACTCACATAGTTAATGTGCTTCATATTGCTTATCGCGCAAAATATCAAGAGCAAGACCCAATTACAGACCCAAACCAACAAATTAACAAAGGCGAATGACTTGCCTAGCAAAACTCGATCGCCTTATTTTTTCCAATTTTTCCAATTGGTCAGTTGAACGCACCAATGATAAAATACTTTGTACTTTTTGCTGACGCAAGGCGTCACCCATTTCCCGTGATAAAATATGTTGCGCTGCTAAGAGGGCGGCAGTTCAGGAAAAGCACTCTTTCAGTATACGCGGTCGGAAGTCGGGATTAATTAAAAAGTTTTAATGTTTTAAAATTCAAAGTCTTGCTAAATAATAATTTTGTAATTTTGTTTAAATTAAATTAAAGCAATTGGAGTTAAATCCAATTTTTTTTAAAGAGGAGTGTTTATTTTTTTAAATCCCAGCTGAATCTCCCCCTATGCTACTTCTCCATATAAATAAAAACCCGGAAAAGTAAAAGCTATATATTTTTTGAGAAGTAGCCCTATGCTACTTTTCAATATTTTATCAATCCTGCAAATAAAAGAAAAAAAAATCCCAAAAGAAAACGTATCTATACATACCCGCATACAAGTCCAGATCTAAAAACACAACGAAAAAGAAAAAAATAATAAATCATTTTCAAACAAAAAAACTCTAAATTGTGCAAAAACGAGCACAAATTGGAATCTTTTCGTCGAAACTTCCCGGTAGTCAGCTACAATTCCAAGAACGAAACTGTAATTCGCCTAGCTGTAATACATCGCGTGATACGCCACGCAATGTATTTCAGCAGGCCCGCCGAGAATTCCTAGAAAATTCTCGCACACACACTCCTAAATATGGCCAGCAGTACAGTCGCTAGCAATCGGTTTGGAATTCGAGCTGTGTCGTAACCCGCGGAATATAATATAAACCATGAAGTCTTCGAAGGCACCAACACAATAAAAGGCCTTAACGTGCCGGGCACAGCATGCAGTAAGAGCTCACTCTCGCGGCTTTTTGTATGCTCGTCATGGAGGAAAAACTAAAATTTTATCTTAAACTGGTCCTAAAGCCGAAATCTGTCGCTCTCACAGCAAAATGTAGTTAAAACAAATTGCAGCCAAATATGTTTTCTTTCTAATAGTTTTAAAACAATAAATGTTTCGTGCTTATGATAGCGGGACGATGATTATTCGAGTTTCATTTAGAAAAGTTGTAGACATTAACATTTCTTCCTGAAAATCTAAAGGAAATTGATTTAATTAGTGGAAAAGTGTAACATGAGTTAAGGTTCCCTTACCTGCATTTAGTTTCAGTTGCTGACATCAGCATTTTTTCCTAAAATATAAAAGAAATTTATTTAATTTGTGGAAAAGCTCCTTATGTCATAAAGTTGCTTACCTGTATTAATTTCATTTGTGGACAATAACATTTTTTTTCCTAAAATATAAAGGAAATTTATTTAATTTGTGGAAAAGCTCCATGTGTTATAAAGGTGCTTGCCTGAAGTCATTTCAGTGTTGGACATTATCGTTTCCTCCTGAAGATTCAAAGGGAATTTATTTAATTAGATGAAAAGTGCAACATGATAGGAATTTGATATAATTAGATGAAAAGTGCAACATGATAGGAATTTGATATAATTAGTGGAAAAGTGTAACATGAGTTTAGATTCCTTTACCTGCATTTAGTTTCAGTTGCTGACATCAGCATTTTTTTCCTAAAATATAAAGGAAATTTATTCAGTTTGTAGAAAAGCTCCTTATGTCATAAAGTTGCTTACTTAAAAGGAAATTTATTTAATTTGTGGAAAAAGCTCCATACGTCATAAAGTTGCTTACCTGTATTAATTTCATTTGTGGACATTAACATTTTTTCCTAAAATATAAAGAAAATTTATTTCATTTGTTGAAAAGCTCCTTACGTCATAAAGTTGCTTACCTGTATTAATTTCATTTGTGGACATTAACATTTCTTCCTGAAAAATATAAAGGAAATTTATTTAATTTGTGGAAAAGCTCCATGTGTTATAAAGGTGCTTACCTGAAGTAATTTCAGCGTTGGACATTATCATTTCCTCATGAAAATTCAAAGGGAATTTATTTAATTAGAGGAAAAGTGCAGCGTGATTTAAAGTGTGCTTACTTGCATTCATTTCAAGTGCCGTCGTTAAGATTTCTTCTTGAAAATATAAAAGAAATTTATTTGAATTGTGGAAAAGCTCCACCATGCGTCATAAAGGTGCTTACCTGTATTAATTTCATTTGTTGACATTAGCGCTTCTTCCTGAACAAAATATAAAGGAAAATTATTTAATTTGTGTAAAAGCTCCATTCGTCATAAAGGAAATTTATTTAATTTAAAGAAAAGCTCCATGCGTCATAAAGTGTTCTTACCTACATTTATATCGAGTGCCGTCGTCAATATTTCCTCTTGAAAATTTAAATTGTTGGCGTTAATAGTTCCTCCTGAACATTTAAAGGGAATTTATGGAATTAGTGGAAAAGCTCCAGGTGATGAACTGAAGCGGAGTCAGTAGGGATTATTTGAACAAAAAGGCAGTTTCATCGAAAGGGCCATTTTGTTTTGAACATTCAGTACTCTTGCCAGTGAATTAATAGTAAAAGTGCAAAGTTTATAATAGGTCGATAATAAGAAATAAATCCTAATAGAAGATACTAAGGTTCAGTAAGAACCAGTGAACTAATAGTAAAAGTGTAAAGTTTATAATAAGAAATAAATCCTAATAGGAAATATTAAGAGTCAGTAAGACCCAGTAATAGTAAAAGCTTAAAGGTTATGATAAGCTTATAATAAGTTAAATAAATTCTAATAGAAGATTTTAAGACTCACTAAGACTCAGTGAACTAATAATAAAAAGTGCATAGTCAAGTAAAAGTCAACAAAATATTTATAAAAAAAAAAAAAAGACCAATGTGCCCACTTAAATACATGTGAGCTGAACCGTTGAAACATCGGATGCGGTCAAATAAGGGTGCACCCTCAACATCTCCTAACAGCCAGCGAGAGACTCCTTTCATAACGTTTATCGAACATGATTGCATACTGTCTCACTTTCACAACTAAGTAAGTCTACGATTTTTTTTTGTCTTTTCTTATTGTAATTTGCGTATTAGCATATACTTACTCTTATAACTTAGGTCTTCTTATAACGAACATAACTAGTTCCAGGAGGGCCCGCGTGTACACACGTAGAGGCTCTTATAAGTATCTATATCCAGATTAGTTATGGTCATAATCCGATAAGCTCCATTAATCTTAAGCCAGTTAGTAGGGATTAATCTTAGTGTTACGTTAGCTAATAAAGCAAGTGTAAAGAGGCATACAGGTGAAAATTCTAAAGAAAAGTGGAAAATCAAAAGAAAAGAAGAGGAATTTAATAAAGAAGAAGTAATTAAAATCACGAAGACGTTCAATTACCTGCGTGTCTCCTTCGTTTCATCCTTGGTTTCGTTCCTCTTATTTTGCAGCACATTATAGGTAAAAGAAAAAAAATGAGTAAAAATATACGGCAACCTGGAGGGTGGAGGCTGGCGTAGCAACAAGGTGAGGTAATTCCGTAACACACACACACACAATGGGCCTAAGCATATCAGTACGGCTTTGGAGGCTTAGCCAGGGTGGATGGGGGCGATTGGGCCCAATATAACCAAAGCTTGAGTCTCAACATCATCAGGGACTCTCACTCGCTCTCTCTCTCGTCGCTTCCTACTCCGGCGTTGAACGTTCTCCGTGTGTTAATATCAAGGTCCTGCGTTGACGATGTTTCCGCTGTTGTTTTTTTTTGCCTACTAACTTCAAATTAAATAAATTTTCTTCCATCTAGGACTCTAGGTTTCACCAGGACGAGGAAGCTTGTCTAGATCTCATTCCTTTTTTTTTGTCTGTCCGTCCGTCCGCAGTCTCACCTGCAATTCCGGTTTTCTTTTACTGTCCGTCCGTCTGTCTGGTCAGCTATTCTGTCGATTATGCACAGCTCAACAAGCATTGAATGGATGTGGGTGGCAAGAACCACCCCAAGCCGACTGATCGCTAGCGGCATACTCGCTGTGCAACCACCCACACATATCCTGGATATGATTTTGTAGCGAAAAGGTGTCGGACGCGGTATGTATCTACATTCAGGTACAATTGGATGTAGGTATTTCCGTCGGCTGACAAGCTTTGCGTTACAGATCTTGTACCACATCTCCGGATTTTCTACAGAAAGTTTCGTCAGCACTGGAATTATCACACGATTTATCCGCTTTAGCTGACCATTGCCTCTTGGAACTCCAGTTGTAATGAATGGTTGGTTATTCGTTCCTTACTGCAGTAATTCTGGAATGACTGTGATGTGAAACTCGTTGCTCGATCGCAGATAATCCTCCTGGGATTTCCAAAGATCGCTTTTTGTGCATCCAGCCTACGCGTAACCTCATCCGTACCCGTGGATTTTCATGGGTAAAGCCACACGAACTTGGTAAAGGAATCAGTCACCGCAAACAAATATCGATATCCCTTCTTCGTCGCTGTCAGAGGCCCTAAATGATCGATATGATACGTAGCAAGTGGTTCGTCTCCGTAAGGTATTGCGTGTAACAAGCTCTCCTGTTTTCCTTCCTTTCGTTCTGATAGAATGCACTCAATGTACTTTTTTCTGAATAGTTCTATTTTTTTACGCAAGTTTGGTATATAATATTCTCGCTGAATTAGATTTTCAACTTTTTCGTCGCAAGGTGACCTCACCCATGAGTTCTTCTAATTACTTCATTTTGCATTGCCGTAGGTACACACAGAAATTTATCCCCTGTTGGACTTGCATTATATATACCACCACCTTCAATAAAATAATTCTTGTAGCGCTCCTCCTCCAAAAGCTTCATTATGAGCTTAAGTGTTTCATCCTGCATTTGCGCTTCTGTAATTGCATGTGCAAAGCTCGAAGCTATAGTCAAAATCAAAGGGTGTCGACTTAGAGCGTCAGAATGTTTTATACGAATGCCGCTTCGGTGTTCCAGTGTGTAGTCGTATAATTCCAAGAGCAAAGCCCATCCTGCTATTCGCGGAGCTATTTCCTTTTTTTTTTGCATAGTAGCCTCAAACGCTGCACAATCTGTTACTATTTTAAATCTATTTCCAAGAAGATAAACTCGTAGCCTTTTCAACGCTGAGACTGTCGCCAATACTTCTAACTCATAACTACTATATCGCTCCTGGGTTGGAGTTGTTTTTCGGCTAAAGTAATAAACGGGATGAAGGAGCATATCCTCAGTATTACGTTGTAAAAGAACTGCGCCGAAACCAAACTTAGAGGCATCGGTGTGAAGCTCTGTTTCTGCCTCGTGTCGGAAAATGTTGAGCACTGGAGAAGTAATAAGGGCCAGCTTAAGCTTCGCGAATGCTTCGTTCTCTGCTTGCTCCCACCGGAATTCTTTCGTTGCCCGTAGCATATCACTTAGCGGTTTTGCGATGTTGGAATGATCTGGAATAGACTTCCTAAAATAACCCATAATCCCAGAAAACTTTGGACAGCCTTGATATTTTTTGGAGCTTGAAACTTTTTTACAGCAGATACTTTCGTTGCAGATGGCTTAATTTGACCTTTGCTTATTTCGTATTCTAAGTATTCAATGACTTCACATAACAATTGACACTTTTGCCACTTTATTATGTCTATAAAGTTAGCCCAGCCTTTTTCGAAATTTTCAAAAATAAAGCTTGTTCTGAATTGTGCTTGAATTGTGCTGCGTTGTGCCGCCAAGAACAACAAATTTTTTCACAAATTAAGCTTTTTATGAGGAAAATAAAATTTTCAAAAAAAGTTAGCCAAGCCATTTTCGAAATTTTGAAAAATAAAGGGTGTGCTGGATTGCGCTCGACTTGTGCTGTATTGTGCCGCAAAGAAAAATCTAAAAATTCAAAAATTGAATTTTTTATTATGAAAATAAAAATTTTTAAAAAAAGTTAGCCCAGCCATTTTCGAAATTTTTCAAAAGTAAAGGGTGTGCTGGATTGTGCTCGACTTGTGCTGTATTGTGTCGGAAAGAAAAATTAATTTTTTTATGACGAAAATAAAATTTTTTATCGCAGCCATATTCGAAAGTTAGAAGAAAAATATCATTTTCGAAATTTAGAAAATTGAAGGGAGAGCTGGATTGTGCTCTTGCGTTACGTTGTTCCGGAAAGAAAAAAAATATCTCTGAATATTATATTATGATAAAATAAGAATTTTAAAAAAGGTTAGCCAACTTTTTTCCAAAAATTTTATTTTCTTAATGAAAAATTTAAATTTAGGATGTTTTGTTTTTATGTGTGTTTGTACGCAACACAAGTCGAGTACAGTCCAGCAAAACCTTTATTTTGCTTAATTTCGAAACAGTATGGGCTTACTTTATATATTTATGAGGAAATACTATGATTTTTTAGATAATTTTCAGAATATATTGATAATTTCGTATATACTTGTTACAAATGTAAGACGACAAAGTCGTTTGAGGTGCCCTATACCTTCGGCAGACGAGCAAAATCAATGATTATTCGTACGTAATTCAATTTTTCAAAAATCGCTTTACCTTTGAATTTTAATTATTAAAAATGTGCTGTCAATTATACATATAAAAATTGACAGCATTTTCGTTTTAATTCGCAAAATCTTGGGTAACTTGATTTTTGAAAAAACCAATTACGAATGAATGATCATTGACTTTGTCCGTCTGCCTAGGGTATTACGTAGAAACGTGGCGGAGTTGCGTGTTCGAACTCGAATAACAGCAAACCCAGCAAACATTTGGATGAAAAATCTTCAGGACGATATGTGGATGATATTGCCAAAGTATCTTCCACGCGAAATTAAAGCAAATATGATGAAATGATTTCTTACTTGTCTTGCGTAGACGAAAAAAAGATGAAATTACAACCATTTTCGTTTTCTGATTAGAAATGTGGAGGACAATTGTCTCGCTAATTTCTCATTTCTATGACACACGCATTTATCATTTGGAAGAACGCCTCGTTTATTTGAGTTTACTAGTGATTTTAATTCCACCAATTCATATTAAAAAAAAAAAAAAAAATTTTTCTTCTTTATTCCCTTACTACCTACAAATTCCAAAGGATTTATATGGACGATTCTTGAACAATTTATTTTGACGTTAAGAAAGCGAATCATCTTGAAGAAACGAATGCGTTTCATATACACGATATGAAAATACCGCGCCCGAAAGGGACGTATACGACGAATACCTATCTTATTCGTTTCTTCAAGATATTTTGCCTTCCGGGTAAGAAACTGTTACCTGTTGGAAGTTGAGAATGCAATACGAATATGATTATCATCCACGAGATATTTTGTCGTCCCGGTAATAAGAAAGTGAATCTTCTGCGATTCATCATGTTTGCTGGGAAAGAAGCAACAAAGCATAACTGTCGCTGTATGGACGCGCTAAGCCAAGTTCAGTTCACTGATACTAACTAACATTTATCCATATTTACACATACACTTTAATAACATTTTTTGTTCCCAACGGGAAACGGAAGCATTTCGGATGCATTCCGAAAACATTCTGTGAAACGTATGGAAGTAATACGCTGCAATACCCAGTTCATTTCTTTTAATGCATTGATGTTCTACGAAAGGAAGGTATATATATAATTGCACCCCTTACCTCTGCATGACACTTAAGATAAAAGGAAGCCTTCTGTATTAACTCTTTGGATAGTGAAAAGAAACTTTTAAATTCTTTTGAAGGTGAAAAGATGGATTACTTTTAAATTCACTGGAAGCATTCATTCTGTACGGGACCATTAAGCAAGAAGTTTCACTGAGAGGTAAACGGAAGAACGTCTCCCGCTTTCTTAGAAATGTGTAGGAAATAAATAAACACGTCTTCACTTATTCGAATCTCGTACATAAAGGAAAATAATCCCCTTCTTCTAAAATAATGCACCAATCAGAATATTTTCCATCTGCACGCACAATGTGATGCATTATCGACCTGCACGCACTCCCTCGAACTAGCCTCTGCTAGTATAGCCGCACAAATTTTTATCTCTTTTCGATAACAATATGAATGAATTATTTATTCATTACATCTGCCTTCTCTAAGTATTCCCTGAAAGGTTAGTAGCATGCTCAAATATACGACGCATCAATACATCACGCCTGCCTTCCTAAACCAGGTAAACGTAAGGTATGTTCATGTACTCAGTACTAATGAATTGGTTGTCAGTGGAAAGAAATACATCAGTACGATCAGTTATTCAGTTATATAGTTCATAAATTGGAGGAAATTTTACGTGAATTTTTTCAAACAACTGCAGTAGCAAGCAATGCAAATGAAACAATACTCAGTGATACGTGTTTAGAATTCTACCGAAATATTCATTGGATTGATTTACGTAAGTAATCATATTATTTTTTCTGTCTATTTCTATTTTAATTATCGTAGCCGTTTTAAGTATTAACAGATTTGAATCGATTTATCTTGGTGTCGTTAGTCTCAATTTTTAAAAAATTCATATACACGATACATGCGATCATCTGAAAATTCAGACCGTACTTACGACAAATTAAAAAAAAATAATATATTAATGGGTGTTGAAAGACTATCGGGTTCTTACGTTCGATTTATTGGGTTCTTCAATTTATTTTTTCAGGCTTGATCGATTTTTATTAGCACCATGACCGCACAAGATAAGATAGCAAGACTGGAGGAATTATTAAAATTAGATACATTCAAGCATGCAATAGATGCTGAGGGAAGGGTAAACATACCGAGGTCCCATATTTTCAAAGAATTGTCAAATGCCTTAAGGAAAGAATCGTACCTTTCACCGAAGTAAATAGTATATATACAATTTTGAAATTGAACCGCTACAACCTTCGTGAAAAATTCATGGTTCATCATGGGATCAATTGTCCTGTCAACGAATTAATAAATAACAGCTTGGACGGCACTCTCGAAGACATGATTCCATTTAAAATCGATTTGACGAGCATTTGGGAAGAAATAAAAACCGAAGGCGCTATTTACATATTTAAAAAGCGGGGAGAACGAACAGTAAAAGCTTTAAAACGCCGAGCATGGACGAAGTTTCTTTTTGACAAAATTTTTGAGGCTACCCGACTCCCGTGTCCGTTAACTTTAAAACGATCAACAATTTCTGAAAGTAGATATGCCGTAAAAGTTGATGGATTTTGTCCTGAATGCGATTGCCAGTTTGAGGGAAAAATTGTTAACGCGCCAACGGCAAAAGAACAACTCGTAGAGATGCAATGTCTTATTAAACATTTCGATCCAGCCGTTCTTCACAAAAAAAAACACCAGATGAAAGGGTCGCAACGAGTCGCAGTTGCCAAAGAGCTCGTTGAAGGAAAGACATTACCGTCACTGTGGCGGAGAACGGAAGCTGCAAAATTGATGCAAGTGGGTGAAGAAGAACCACCGCATTTATTTAAGGGGACAATATTGAGGAAGGCAAAACAGGAGCGACAGGATATCTTGCTTGGCATCAAATCACACAACGTCTTTGAAAGTCTGCAGTTGCTTAAATACAGTTCAAAACACGAAGGAGCTTTTAGAAGTATTGGATTAGATCCGTTGTTTGTACATTATTGGACTTCGGAACAAATTGCAGTTATTGAAAAAAATCATGCGACGTTGTGCATTGACGCGACAGGATCGCTTATGAAAAAAGTGAAATTAGCGAATGGCGAATTATCTCCGCACCTATATTTATATCAGGCCGTAACGAAAATCGTTGACAAATATGCACCAGTTTGTCAACTGATTTCAGCAGTACAGAATACGAACAGCATCGCGTTTTGGCTGCTAGAATTTTTACGCGTTGGTTCTACTCATCATCGTAATTTCCCGATTCCACGAGAGGTGGTCACGGATTTTGATCGGGCTTTAATTGCTGGAGTGGTTAGAGCCTTCGCAAAAATTAAATCGCTGTCTGATTATTTGTCGCTCTCTTTTGATCTGCTGCTAGACAAAAAAGGAAAAATGCATCTTGCTTGTTACGCCTCGATATATGTCACTTCATGAATATTCTTGCAAAGTGGAAATGCTGGAGTCGGATGCCCAGCAGAGTAAAACAATTTTATATGCGCAGTATGGCCGCTTTGCGAAAGCAAATTTATAGTAGCGTCAAACAGCAATCAGGCAGATGGCAACTCCACTGACAAGGCGAAAAAATGTTTGGCTAATACAATTCGGCGCATAGCAGATATAGACCAAAAAGGTTCGGTAGAGTTTGACGACAATTTTGACGACGATGACGAGCTGTCTAGCACAAACATTTTCCAGTGGGTAGGAGATATTTACAAAGTATGTAATAAAGAAATTTTAGAAGAAGCCGAATCAGAAGACGTTAACGGATTTTACTGCCCTGACGTAGCGAACAACCTTAAAAAGTTGCTTCCATACTTCCCTCTTTTTCCCGAGGTGATGCCTGCTGTAATGGGTTATGGCTCGGACACACCATCATCGGCCGCAGTCGAATCAGAATTCTATGATTTGAAACATCGAATTCTTAAAGATGTGCCAAAACCTATGCGTGTAGATAAATTTGTAAGTCGACATATTACATCTTTTTCGGGCAAAATTAGGATTGGAATGGCGCCTCATGATGTTAAGGAAGTTGATAATGCAAACGTAAGTATTCTTACAGCAAATACCGAAGAAATACAATTTCATGTTGACGAAAAGAAGCGAAAACGAATGTCGGACGAAGAGAACGATCTCGATATGCTGGATCTTGAAGAATTCCAACAGCTCCGTGCCGAACAAAATTGGCAGAACAAAAACACCCCGACACGTGCTCCAAAATATATAAATTCGTTCCCGCAATTCGACCCGTCTTTGAAAACTACAATGGCGCTTCCCATCATTATTAACGGCAATCATTGTGTGAACATACACCATAAAGACACAATTTTTGTCATGAGAAACACGTGTGCTTTCGACAGTATTTGCCAGGTGGTAGCTAGTAGTTTCAAGAACAGTTCCTCGTATAATACGACTTGCGCGAAAATAGCAACGCCAATTTACGAATTAGTGCGGATTTTGATAGACGAAGGTCTAAGCAAGTCATTTTACCTAAAACGAGCACTTATTATCAGTGAATTACCCGTATACGAGGTGAAAACAGAGCGTACAAAAATCGTCAACGTTAACGCAGAAATCAATGTTGGTAGCCTTACTCAGGCATTATTCAAAGATTTGCCCAGTCTAAGCTTAACATCTCACTGTGGTATATGTTCCAAAAAAACTGAGAGATGTTGGATTGTATTAAGCGTCGATTTTAACATCCTGAAAAACGAAGGATACCAGCAGCTTGCCAAATCTATTGATCAAAGTAGTGCGACCAATAAAATTTGTTGTGGGCGGGAAAAACCGGTAAAAAGGAAATATGGTGCCCATCTGATTATTGAAACCGACCTCGGCGACCAAACGGCAACGATATTGGAAAATATTCCTATAAGTATAAAACTTTCGAAAAATTATTTGCTTGCTGGAATAAACGGCTACAACGGAACTTTTCGGCAGGGATCGCTCGGCCATTACACAGTTTATATAAAAAAAACATGAAAATTGGCTGCACATAGATGGAGGCTCGAAAAAAGGATCGTCCAAGATAGTTAAGGGAGACGAATTTGTTCATGCACATATGTGCATTTATGTAATAGATAAATAAATTTGTAATTTTTTTAGTAACATCCACGCTTTTTCGTTCCCTCAATCATTAGGACCTTTTCGCTCACTCACTCACACGAACGCACGCACCCTTTGATGTCAGGATTTATCTGTTCTGCCATGTCAATAGTATTTCCGTTTCGAGATACACCAAACAGGTATTCTGAGAACCTTAAAACATGGCAGAAGTCGAGCAGAACTCGACAATACCAATTTTTATATATACACATTCTATCATACCAAATCTCGCTGCTGAAACATAAAGCTTAATACATTTTTTTTATTAAAATTGCGACATAACGCAACTGCAGTCTAATGTAGTATACTATTATTAATTTTCTTTTTTCGAAAATATCTGTGTGAACATTCAATCAAAATCTTATTTTATTCGTAAAAATGTTATTACCGAAAAAAAGATTGTTAACGTTCTAAAATTGCTGGGTTAACTATTTTACCCATAAAAGGTTTATTATTTGTTTTTTTTCAGTACAACCGTAACTCAACATTTATTTGTTTTGCTTTTTGAAATTTGAAAACATAACGGATGTGCTGGCTCGTTTGTGAGTTCGGCCGTATTGTGCTACAATGGGAAAAAAAAATTAAACTCTTTATAAAGAAAATATGATTATCAAAAAAATTTAGTCCGCCTATTTGCGACATTTGTAAAATGTAAAATCTGAAAAATCTGTTTTGGTATGAAGAATATAAGATTTTTAAATTAGCCCAATCATGGTGAAGGTTGTGTTGATTTGTACTCAACTTGTGCTACAAAGAAAAATGGTTCATAAAGTGTTATTTCCGAGATTCTTACCCTTTCCTTACGGTAGAACGTAGTAAAAGTTAAACACAACTCGGTACAACCTTCATTTTTGCAATAAAAAAAAACCGCTCGACTAATGGCTCGTAAAAAGAGTAATTTTTGCAAACAAAATATCTTTCTTTACTGCACAACGTTGCGCAAGTCGAGCACAATCCAGCACACTCTTCTCATTTTTCAAAATTTCGAAAATGGCTGCGCTAACTTTTTGTAAAAATTTTTATTTACGTCATAAAAAATTCAATTTTTTAATTTTTTGATTTTCCTTTACGGCACAATGCAGCACAAGTCGAGCACAATCCAGCACACCCTTTATTTTTGAAATTTTCGAAAATGTCTGGGCTAACTTTTTTTAAAAATTTTTATTTTCATCTTAAAAAATTCAATTTTTGAATTTTTTGATTTTTCTTTGCGGCACAATGCAGCACAAGTCGAGCACAATCCAGCACACCCTTTATTTTTCAAAATTTCGGATATGGCTGGGCTAACTTTTTTTAAATTTTTTTATTTTCATCATAAAAAATTCAGTTTTTGAATTTTTTTTATTTTTCTTTGCGGCACAATGTAGCGCAAGTCGAGCACAATCCAGCACACCCTTTATTTTTCAAAATTTTGAAAATGGCTTGGCTAACTTTTTTTGAAAATTTTATTTTCCTCATAAAAAGCTTAATTTGTGAAAAAATTTGTTGTTCTTTGCGGCACAACGCAGCACAATTCGAGCACAATGCAGCACAAGCTTTATTTTGGAAAATTTCGAAAAAGGCTGGGCTAACTTTATAGACATCACTTTATTTGTAATCCATAGTCTGAAGCCAACGCTAATACTTCGCGTAGGCGACTAAGACAATCTTTTTCATCTTTACCGGGGATAACCAAATCGTCCATGTAAATTACTACGTACTTCTTTAAACTTAGCTCTCGAAAAATATTGTTGTTGATAAATCTTTGGAATATTGCAGGAGCATTACACAGACCGAAAGGTACTCGTAAGAACTCAAAATGACCGGATGGTGTAACGAACGCTGTATATTTTATACTATCCTCGGTAACAGGTAGATGGAAAAACCCGTTAGTTAAATCCAAAGTGGTGAATACCTTTGCGTTGTGAAGTTCATCAATTTGATCCTCTCTTAAACGAAGAGGGTATCAATCTCTAATTGTTTCTACGCAGTGACGCTTAGATCTATCTTTTTTATTTACAAGCACGATTGGATTTGCATAGTCTGACTCACTAGGCCTAATTATTCCATCTTCCAGGCACTCTGATATTTGATTATCAACAATTTGTTTCTCAGCGGATGACAGTCTACGTGGGTACTGACAAATAGGTGTGTCGTTCCTAAGTATTATTCTCATTTGCACGTTACTAGTTTTGGTTGGTGAAGTATTATATCTTTCTATAATGCTTAATACCTCTGCCTTGTATTGTGGATTACCCGGTGAGAGTTTCTGTGATATTGAAACATGATCTAAAATTATCGTCTAATTTCTTGATACGGACATCGTTTTGTCTAATCGTAATTTGTGTTCCACGCAAGATATCATTTCCTACTATGGGTCATCTCCTCAGGGACAACATGGACTGTGACTCGAAATACATCGTCGTCTAGAGTGATAGTCGAATTGAAATAACCCAACGTCTTAAAAGTGGTAGAAGATATGCCTGGTACTTCCATACTTGCGTTATCGATTCGTGGTGAACCTATGCGGCTTCATTCATCTTGTCTGATCAGAGTAATGTCACTTCCTGTATCATTAAGAGCAGTAACTCTTTTGCCTTTTGTTTCCCAAAGGACAATTAGCTGATTTATGTCCATAATTGTTACAGTTAAAGCATTTCATACCTAAATTTTTCGTTGGACATCGTCTTGCTCTATGGGCGGCACTGCCACACTTGAAGCACAGTCCATCTGTTTTCTTACTAGCGCATTTATTAGGAGAATCTCTATACTTTGACATTACCTGTGAATATAGATCCAACTTCGATTTTAGTTCAGTAAAAGTTTTCGCCCCGTAAATTAGCACTTTATTTGGCGATAAATCGTTAATTCCGTCGACAATATATTGAACTACCGAGTCTTCCTCAACATTAGCCCTCGATCCTGTCTCCCTCATTCTCATTTAATAGTCTTGGTAGGACTCGTCAGTCCTCTTTTTGCGCTTCGCTAATTCTTTATGGACGTTGGCACTATTAATCTTTGGTAATAATTCTTCACATAAAAATATTTTTAGCTCATCGCACGATTTAATGTTGGTTCTTGAACGGTGTGCCAACATCGCAGTCCCTGTTAATAGTTTTCTACCGTGAATAAGTTTTTCAAGGGGATCCCATCCTAAAAGTGTAGCCGTTTTTCGAAAGCTTCTATCCAACAGTTAATAGAATAATTATCACTATCGCTGAACTCAGGCAAAGTACCTGTAACATCACTAAACCCTATTGGCCTAGAATTCTGTAACCGTTTTTGCTTCAGAAGTTCAATTTCATTCTTTAGAAGACTTATTTCCTGTTCTTTAGTCGAGAGTTCATTTTCACGTAACTTACTAAGCTCAAGTCTATTTTTCTCAATTATCGCGTCGCGACGTTTTATTTCTAATTCCTTTTCACGTAACGAGTATAATAAAGTTTCTAGCTCCGTATCACCTAATCTGGTACTTTCTCTCATCGTGCGTTTATTTTTAGGCATCTTTGAAAACAAAATGTTCAATTCGAAAATCAAACTTAACTTCAGTCTATGTAGCTGTCACTTCAAAGTTTCTTCGCTAATTGATATTTGTCCGCGAAATGAAAAAAGAAACTGCTTAGGCTTATATTTGAAAAAAAGTTCAGAATTAGTTTAATGTCTTTCCATTCAATGTTGTTTTCTTAATTATATTTATTTTCCTTATTATCCTTCGGGAAATAAGTTATGAGATTCACTCGGTTTTCTTTGTTGACAGTCCACTCAATGGAATATTTAGGCGAACCTAACCTAACAATGTATCTTGTTGTAATATCGTACCGATATCTCTGAAGTGTGTGTATTAACAACCCGTCAAATATCACATATACCGCGACTTTATTAGGCGAAATCACTTACAAACACATTTTATGCGCATACGCGTTTGTTAACAATGTTTTGTGTACAGATGTTTATTGTTCACGTCGGGGAACTTATGGCGCATTGAATAAAAATTCACAATAGTAAAATGTGTGTGTTTCCTCTTCTTCGATAATAATTCACGATAGAAATTTTTTTCGATTTTTCATAAAGACTTTCCGTAATAGATTTGTTATTGGCCTGACTATCTTTGAGAAATTAGGGATGAACTTGCGATAGTAGTTTGCCAATCCCAGAAACGATTGGGTTTGTCTCGCAGTTCGGGGTTGAGGAAAATTTTGCTCACAGCTTGTCTTACTAAGATCTGGGCGTGCTCCTTAATTTGAGTATTTGTGTCCGAGGTATATTACTTCTAGGCGGAGGAACTGATACTTTTCGGGTTGTAATTTAAGATTATGGGCTCGATGTCTGTCGAATACTGTAGCCAGTTTCTCGTTATGGTCTTGTAAATTTTTTTCATAGATTACAATATCATCGAGATAGACAAAGCATTCTAATCCTTGGAGACCCGTTAGAATGTAATTCATCAGGCGTTGAAAAGTCGCAGGTGCGCCTTTCAACCCAAATGGCATTCTCTTAAATTCATAATGCCCGTAAGTGGTACTAAATGCAGTTTTGGTATATCCCTTGGGTCAACCAGTACTTGATGGTATCCGCTTGCAAGGTCAAGTGTAGTAAAATACCGCGAATGCCCGAGTTGATCCAGTATGTCCTCTATCCTGGGTGATGGAAAGGCATCCCCTATCGATTTCTCGCTAACTTTACGGAAATCTACTACTACTCGCCAGCGTTTATTGCCATCCGGCCCTGCTTTCTTCGGGACTACCAGCAATGGAGAATTCCACGGGCTTTTACTTATTTGGAGTATGTCATTCTTTAACATCAATTATATAATTATTTTTGTTTAAAAATGTGGTGGGACGTAATGCGGTATCGTAAAAGGAAAAATATTACCTGAGTCGACAAATGCGCTTACTCAACACTACAATTTATATGGCACGTTTTGTTATCTTTACTAATTCAGACTTGAGGGTCTTTTGTTACCGTGTGTTGTTGAGATACTGCTGAAACAAGTAATCTGCAAGGTTTTCCTCCTTGGTTAGCTTCTTTCGTCGTATTTTGTATCCCAAGTTGTTGGAAAATATGGATAAATGCTTCTTTTGTTCTATTTCCCTTTGGCCTCGTACTCGCAATTTGTGATATTCCTCGTTGTCTCCTTTGCTGCCAGCGAAATCTAATAGTCTGATTTTCTTGGTTTTTTTTTGTTGGGTTTTTGCTGTGGGAATTTGTGGAATGCCAAACAAAACAGTTTTTATTTAAATACACACTTCTTTATTACGTTAAATTAGTTCACCTCTCGTTTGTTTTACGTCTTTTCCTGCTGACCGCTCGTTCCAAAAGAAACAAACGTCCTTCTCGATTCGCCTAAATTTCCCCCGTGTGCCTTTTATAGCGCCCTCTTTATTATGCTAGAGGCGTTCGGAAAATGGAGTGGGATATCTAAATCGGAATACCACATACAAGAGAAATAAATCATTGCATGCATGTGCATACCTGCGGTACATTATACCTAAAGAATGGCGCGTACATACATATTATTACTGACCTACAGAAATTATTTCCGCATATAAAACAAGTAGAAATAGAAAGTGAAGTAATACCCCTGCGCGCAAGAAATCCCACATTGTAATATGACGACCTTGCGCCGGAGGTAAAACAAATGTATGTATGTACGTGAACAAATTGATGGTTCACGATGAATGACGTGAAGCAGTAATGACGAGCTGCAAGCATTTAGCGAAATTTATATTTATGTATGTACGTATAGAAACAAGTTACAAACGTTTGACGAAAATAATATTTACGGATGAAAAACGATGGATGACAATGGCCAGCTGTAGATATTGAGCAAGGTGCAATATATATATATATATGTGTAAAGAAACTATATTTCTTTAATTTGTGAGTAAAACAGTGGCCATTCCAGCTTACGTCTCATGACAGAATTAAAATTGTATAAAAAAGGAATTGAGAATTTAAGTAATAAACTTTAAATGTCGTTTCTTTGTTTGCAGAGCAACACAATTGTTTATTAGAAATTTACAATTCCTAATAAATTTGCAGATATTGTCTTACAAAACGACATTTAATGTTGAAACCAAGAAAAATGGAAAAACTACGGTTTAAATTTGAAGTATTGGGGTCAACGGACGGAAAAACAAATGTGATATGCATGACCTCTATTGAGACACCAGACGGACGTGTTTTTGAGGTCCCAGATGAATTAAAACCAGCAGGTAAACACACTGCGATAGCTTCTTCAGACGTATTTGCGAAAATCAAGAATTCACTTAAAAAAAGACAGCAAACACGCACAGTATGGATCCATCTAGATACGGATTTAAGGAAAATATATCTGGATGAAGAGGAAAATTTACAGTTTGGTGACCGGTATTTAGATGAGATTATAGAAGGGACAATACCTTCACACAATAACACAAATAGCAATGCACCAGAAAGAAAAAATATCGGAAAAACT
>OZ005744.1:107241924-107433993 GCA_963930735.1 Dioctria linearis | reverse complement strand
AAAAAACTTATTGTGCTCACAGCCAATCTTAGAAATATTTGATCAGAATTTGCCGATAAATATTCACACAGATGCATCTTTAGAAGGTATTGGGGCAGTTTATTTAGTCGGGTGCTGTCGTCTGGACGAATACGCTATGAGGAGACCTTTGTCGGGGGGCACCTCTCTGGGTGTCCAGCCTAGGCACTATGTCTATTAACCTCTCAAACAATTCAAGGAGTAAAACTTTCTGGTTATCCGTAGATGCAAACTTTATTATACAAAATTTCCTCTGAACAAAACTTAATTACATCCAACAATTCGTAGAAATTTTGTTACATCCAACAATTCAACGAGGAAAACTTTTTAAGGTCTTTTCAATGCAAAACTCAAAACGAGACACTTTTGTTTTTCTTTTAACATTTTCATTTTAAAATTACGGCCTACTGAGATAGGACATTTCCCACCTCGCACAGTAATATCCCACTTCATTCCTAAGATCTACAAATGATTCATTCTGAAAACAGCTGACAGCTCGGATCCCGTTTACGCCGCCATAAACTAAAGCTTGTCACCACAGCACTCCCCCGCCAGCGAAACCTTTTGTTTCAGCGAATCCAGGAAGCGCTGCGGCAGCCTGGTGGTTCGTCCAACCCGTGTCGTTTCTTTGTGGTAGTACCATGTGTCCGTCAGTAGTAAATCTAATCTGACGTTGTGTCATAGGTGGTGAGAATGTGTTTGAGTCTGTAACTGTGGTGTTTGTAGAACTTGCATGTTCAGGTTCAGCCTGAACCAAGTTTTCACGATGTTCACTTAGTGTTGGAGAAAATGAATCTGGAATTGACTGGTTGTAGGTATCAATTTCAGAGCCAACTGCTAAATTTGTGTTTTTTTCGGCATAATATGGTTTTAGACGATTAAGGGAAACGTTGACCTCCTTGTTTCTAATTTGGAGAGTGAAATAATTCTCGGAACGCCTGATGACTTGAAATGGTCCCTCGTAGGGTGGTTGCAGTGGTGCTCTAACTGAGTCCGCCCTAACAAAAACATGCGAGCAGGAGCTAAGTTCTTTGAATTTAAAAGGGCTTAGCTTCGAATGGTTGGATGCGTGGATAGGTCTTATGTCGGCAAAAATATTGCGGAGTGTTTTGACGAATGTACTTTGACATTGTGATTTTGAATTTTGAATAAAGTCGCCTGGAAGTCGTAAATTTTGTCCGTAGACAAGTTCTGCCGGTGTAGCTAGGAATTCCTCCTGAGAACTGTTCTCAAGCGAAGCAGAAAAAGGGTAGACTTTTCGACCAGGCTTTTTCTTGATTAGCCATTAAAGCTGCTTTTAATGTGCGGTGCCATCATTCCAAAAATCCATTCGCTTGAGGATGATATGCTGTGGTACGGTAGCGTTGAAAGCCTAACAATTTAGACAATTCTGCGAAGAGTGCAGATTCGAACTGCGTACCTTGGTCTGTGACAATCGTCTTTGGAACACCGAAGCGTTGCTATCCAGCATCGGCAGAGGGCCTCTGCGACTGTTTCCGCATGAATATCGGTCAACGGAACTGCCTCCGGCCAATACCTAAAACCTTCGGAAGGGGTCAGTGGTCCTATAATGTCGATATGGATGTTTCGGAATCGATCCGTACATGCTGGGAATGTACCCACGTGTTATGAACATGTCTAGATATTTTGGATTGTTGGCATTGGAGGCAAGCACGCGCCCAAGAATTAACATCTCTGTTAATTGAAGGCCAGAAGTATCTAGCTGTGATCATTTTGTTAGAAGCCCGAATACCGGGGTGCGCAAGATTATGTAAAGCTATGAAAACCTTCCTTCTAAAGTCTGATGGTATGTATGGTCTTGCTCCTTTTGGTGCAATTTCGCAAAATAAATCTTTCCCAGTGCCGAAAATTGGAAGCTTTTCTAATTTGTACTGAGAATTTTGTTGGAGTAGTTGGAAATCGGGATCGTTGGGTTTCGCATCTGCAATGGATCCGAAATCTATTAGACTGGGGAGATGAATTTCCTCCACTCTGGATAAGGCATCTGCTACTACATTGTCTCTGCCTGCAACGTGTCTAATGTCAGTAGAGAATTGACCAACGAAATCTAAATAACGTAACTGTCTGGGTGATGCTTTATCAGGATTTTTTAGAAATGCATAAGTTAATGGCTTATGGTCTGTAAAAATTATTGAACGTACGACCCTCTAAAAGATAGCGAAAATATTTAATGCCTCTATAGGCTGCTAGGAGTTCCCGGTCGTAGGCGCTGTATTTTTGTTGTGCGTTGTTTAGTTTCACCGAATAAAATCCCAAAGGCATCCAGACGTTGCCAACTTTCTGTTGTATCGCCGCTCCGATGGCCTTATCAGAGGCATCTACCCATAAGGCCAATTCGGCAGACGAAATAGGAAAGGCGAGTAGGGCTGTCTGTGCTAGTTGGTTTTTAATAATATTAAATGATTCGGTGGCTTCATTGGACCAACTGATTTTTTGTGCTCCCTTTCTTTTGGGACCAGTCAAATATGTGTTAAGAATAGCCTGATGGCTAGCAGCGTGCGGCAAAAAACGACGATAAAAATTTACCATGCCGAGGAAGCGTCGCAGATCCTTAATAGTATTGGGAATTTTGTAACGAGTGATTGCTTCTACTCGCTCAGGCGATGGTTTGATTCCAGTGGTGTGACCAAATGGCATAAAAATTTTACTTGTGCTTTTAGGAAAGAACATATGTCGACGTTAATGATGAGACCAGATTCCGCGAGGCGCTTAAAAACTTTTTTCTAAATGAGTAAGATGTTCAACTTCAGATTTGGATGCGACTAGAATGTCATCCAAATACACAAAACAAAATTCAAATTCTTGAAATATCGTATGAATGAAGCGCTGGAACGTCTGAGCTGCGTTGCACAGGCCAAAGGTCATTCGCGTAAACTCGAAGAGTCCAAATGGGGTGCAAATTGCAGTTTTTGGAATGTCCTCGGATTCGATAGGGATCTGGTGATATGCTTTGGCTAGGGTCTAATGTCGAAAAGAACTTACAGTTCTGAAGATGATACACGAAATCGTGAATCAACGGAGTGGGGTATCGGTCGGGAATTGTGCAGGAGTTCAGACGTCTATAGTCTCCACAAGGTCTGTAGTCACCATTCTTCTTTTGCACCAGATGTAGTGGTGATGACCAACAGCTATTGGAAGGTCTACAAATACCTTGTTTCAAAAGAAAGTCGAATTCTTTCTTTGCATCTGCTAATTTCTCGGGCGATAGGCGACGAACTTTAGCCGAAATAGGAGGCCCAGTAGTAGAGATTTGATGTGTGACTTTGTGCCTTACATCTTTAATGAAACCAGTCTCTACTGTAATATCTGGGTATTTACGAAGTAATTTAACGATTTTTGGGGTCATAGTCTGGATTTATAAGGACTGATAGAGCTGATGATTGGCAATGAACACGCTGAGCTTGAGCGTTCAAGGAGGTTAATGGATCTATGAGAAGTCTTCCCTTGACATCTACCAGTAGGCCATAGTGGCAGAGAAAGTCTGCACCTAATATAGGCTTAGGAACGTCTGCAATTATGAACTGCCAAGAGAAACAGCGACGAAGTCCCAGTCTAATGAATGCAGTTTCCTGCCAAATGTATTTATTGTAGTGCGCTTGCTGCTGCGAGCTGCAAGTTATTTTTGAACTTACGATCAGCTGATGTAGCCGGTAATACAGACACATCTGCCCCTGTATCTATTAAAAAATGCTTTTTTGTAGACTTATCATATATATATAAACGACTTTTAAACACGCCACATCCACCCGTCGTTAATGGCGGAGGGCAATCTATTTTAACGAAGAAAGCGAACCATCCTTTGTTGTTTTCGCAACCTGGAATGAGCAGGAAGGCACACACTTTCTTGCTTTAACATTAAATACCCTGTGGTAGTAACAATAGTTATTTCGTGAGCCTGAAGAAGACCTTTGCCTTCTCTGACTGTCAACTGGTTTATCACGAAAAGCATCGCGACGAGATACAAAAGATTTCTCGACCAATAACTTCAGGTTCCTTACATCATTGACGAGTTGATCAATGATATGACTCTGGTTCGGGGAGATGGAAGCCACTGCTTGAATTTCAGGCCTATGGTTAACCTCAGATATCTTATCCGCGCAAGCTGCCAAATCATCTAATGGACCTGGGTTGCATGCTAAGATAGCTTGCATATGAGGGGGCAATCTCCTGAGCCACAATGTCTTTAAAGCCTCTGAGCTAAGGCGACCAGTGCTAAGGGTACGCATTTCACGTAGTAATTGTGATGCTGGCTGTCACCCAATTTAAGTTCCGTTAAAAGCTGCTTGATTTGTTGGTTCGCACTTCCTGTAAGACGGGCTATCAACGTTTCCTTAATAATCTTATACCTGTCATCCGATGGTGGTCTTTTAACAATATCAGACACATGTCGACATATGTTCTGGTCTAGTTGACTTATTACGTGAAAAAATTTTGTTTTGTCCTGAGTGATGCCAGCGAGTTCAAATTGCGCCTCGAGCTGGACGAACCACATGTCTGGATTATGCTTCCAGAAAGCAACATGCTTCACCGACACAGCTCCCAGCGTAGCTGAAGGAACTGTACCCGTTGACACGTTGGCACTAGAAGTTGTTATATCATAACGGCGGTCTGGGTCGACTGACTCACTATCGTTCGCCAAATAGAAAGGCTCCGTCATTATAATTAGGAAAGCTAGGAAACAACGAAGGAGAGGAATAGGACTGTGCGAAGTGCGAAAGGTTTACAATAAAAAATTTTAAACAATAGGTATATAATAAAATTATGTATATGTAAATTGTTTGAAGAAAACTAATTACATTACCCTACTCTTAATGTTCTCGATCTTTACGTGATTCTTGTTTCTTCGTTTTTCTTGTGTATTGGCGTGCGTTATGACAATAACTGCTCTTGATTAGTGGGTGAAGCTGCTGATGTTGCTGCTGCTGTTGTTGAAGCGGTTGTTGTTGTTGTTGCTGCTGCTGTTGCAACTGTTGTTGAAGCTGTTGTTGTTTTGTTGCTGCTGCTGTTGCAACTGTTGTTGAAGCGGTTGTTGTTTGTTGCTGCTGCTGTTGCAACTGTTGTTGAAGCTGCTATTGTTGCTGTAAATGTGGCGGATACGGTTCTTAAACCGCATCCTTTAAAAGTTACTGCCCAAAAGTTTAACTTCTGCTCCTGAGTCAGAAACTCAGCAGCTGTAGTAGTAGCACACCGAAATGGTAGCTAGAGTGCGAGCCTGCTGCAGATCCAACGATACATGCAATGGTACAACTTCCCTCTGGTCTGCACTGCTAGTACGAATTGAGCTGAATATGAACTGAACTGCCAGCCTGGAGGGTAATCAGCGATTAACTTGATATCTGTAATGAGAGTTGAACTATCAATCAAAATAAGACGGCAAATGCCGAATGCGACTATGCTTTGAACAAAGCGATTGTTCAAATGAATATGTTCGATAGTCTTTAGGGGCCCTGTAATTAGGCCAGATTATAACGCTGCCATAATAGAATAGATATGCTGTTCGATCGATTTTTGTTCCAATCGGTTGTCCCTTTTATGACTACTTGGCTGACTACCGAAGGCTGCTTACTTGTTCCAATCGGGGTCACCAATTTAGTTAGTCGGGTGCTGTCGTCTGGACGAATACGCTATGAGGAGACCTTTGTCGGGGGGCACCTCTCTGGGTGTCCAGCCTAGGCACTATGTCTATTAACCTCTCAAACAATTCAAGGAGTAAAACTTTCTGGTTATCCGTAGATGCAAATTTTATTATATAAAATTTCCTCTGAACAAAACTTAATTATATCCAACCAATTCGTAGAAATTTTGTTACATCCAACAATTCAACGAGTAAAACTTGTTAAGGTCTTTTCAATGCAAAACTCAAACGAGACACTTTTGTTTTTCTTTTTACATTTTCATTTTAAAATTACGGCCTACTGAGATAGGACATTTCCCCACCTCGCACAGTAATATCCCACTTCATTCCTAAGATCTACAAATGTTTCATTCTGAAACAGCTGACATCTCGGATCCCGTTTACGCCGCCATAAACTAAAGCTTGTCACCACAGCAGTATTAAAACAAACACAACTAAATGAAAAAGACAAGCCAGTGGCATACTTCGCAAAAAAATTAAATCAAGTACAAAAAAAGAAAAAGGCAATTTATTTAGAATGTTTAGCTATTAAAGAAGCAATAAGATACTGGCAATACTGGCTAATAGGTAGGTCATTTACAGTATATTCCGACCTTAAACCATTGGAAAATTTAAATATTAAATCTAGGACAGATGACGAATTAGGAGATTTAACATATTACTTATCACAGTATGATTTTAATATAAAATACGCTCCGGAAGAGAAGATATAGAAGCAGATTGTTTAAGTAGGAACCCAGTATTGGATGCAAGTGAGGATACAGAGGAACAATTAAAATTGTAAACATGATAAAATTGAATGATATTATTACAGATCAGGAAAACAATGAACACATACAAAATAATAAATCAAATTAATATCAAGATACAACGTTTACTATAAAAACGTTAGAAAATGTGAAAAAATTATTTTATCAGAAGATTTCTGTAAAAAACTTATAAGAGATGTACATGAAAATATGTTTCATTTAGGTGTAAAACAAATGCTAAAGAAAATAAGTACATTATATACAGTATAAAATTTAACGATAAAATATTGAAAGACATTGCAAAAGCTGTGAGATATGTAAAAAAAATAAAACAAGAGGACAGGATAAATATGGTCTAATGTCACATTTAGGTCCTGCCACAAAACCTTTTGAAATAGTCTCAATAGACACGATTGGAGGTTTTGGAGGCTCACGATCAACGAAAAGATATTTACATCTTTTAGTGGACCACTTTACACGACATGCTTATATTGTTACCTCAAAAACCCAAAGTGCTAATGACTTTGTTAAACTAATCAATAACGTAACAGATTCTGATACAATTTGAATGCTTCTCGCCGATCAATACCCGGGAATCAACTCAAAAGAATTCAAAACATTTTTAAAGGAAAAATCGATACCAATGATCTTTACAGCAGTAAAATGCCCCGTTTTCTAACGGATTAAATGAAAGACTTAATCAGACACTCATAAATAAAATCAGATGTAAAATAAACGAAAAAAAGTAAAAAAAAAATAGCATGGACAACCACTGCTCATGACTGTATAGATACAGATACAGAACATACAGTTACCGGCTTTGCACCAAAATACCTATTGGATGGCACAGACGTTTCTTTTTTACCAAATGAACTAAAAAGTGATAAAACAGAGACTGAATGGATTAGAGATAGAAAAAAAGCATTTCAAAATTCAATTAAATCACATAACTACAATAAAAAAATATTTGATAAAAATAGAACTCAATTTGATTTCAATAGAGGGGATATGGTATATGTAGAGAATGGAAACAAACTAAATAGAAATAAATTGGATGAGCTGAAGATTGGTCCATTTAAAATTATAGAAAAGATATCAAATTCAATATATAAAATTAATACAGGTCATAAAAAGTCAGAGTCAAATCTCTTTCATATCACAAAACTTGCACCAATATAACTTAATATAATAAATATTGTATAATTTAGATTTAGTTTTAATAATTTAAGTATAGATAAGTGAAATTTTTTGTGAAAATTTTCTTCCTTGAGGAGGGAGATGTAAAGAAACTATATTTCTTTAATTTGTGAGTAAAACAGTGGCCATTGCAGCTTACGTCTCAGGTTGCCAGAATTAAAATTTTATAAAAAAGTAATTGAGAATTTAAGTAATAAACTTTAAATGTCGTTTCTTTGTTTGCAGAGCAACACAATTGTTTATTAGAAATATACAATTCCTAATAAATTTGGAGATATTGTCTTACATATGTATAACTAGCGCTGTGAGGAAATGAATTAAGAGTTTAACCTTTACTTCCGTAGCAGTTAAGGTTAAATTTTATATAAATATTATAACGTTTAATTAAAAGATCAGTTACAATCGTAACTTACAAGAAACACATCAAGTTGTTTTTACTAGGAGCAAAGCTGTTCAGCTAATCCACTACACCACACTAGGAGCAAAGCTACATTAGCTACTCCACTTACACCACACTAGGAGCACAGCTACATTAGCTACTCCACTACACTAAACATAGGAACAAAGCTACATTAGCTACTCCACTACACCAAACTAAGGAGCAAAGCTACATTAGCTACTCCGATCAATCAACGTACCTACAACCAACGTATCGACATAAAGAATAGCGAGTAAGCTATTTCTAACTGTCAGATCAACAAATAAGGTGCTTGTATGAGAGTACTTGGCTATAGGTTGATAGCAAGTACTTTATAAACTCAAAACAAGTTTCCTCGCAAAGAAACAGTAACAGACCCATGAGGAGCATGAGTGATCGCCATAGCGGTCAAACCGCCCGCATTATCCGAACTCCCCTTCATGAGGAGCTTTTCATGAATGTCGAGATCTCAGGGATAAAATCCTCCGATTCCTCAGACATCCATGGGTTCATATCACTCTTACTACATAGAAGTGCATTTACTGTTACCAAAAATATGTGTCTTCGGTCCCGCGAGTTGCGGAGATAGGCTGTCACTCACGGCAGAGATGCGCATTACCGCAGGAAAGCTAACTAAAACTGGAGGTCGCCTAGTATCCAAAATTCACATACTAGCGACTGAGCACTCCTTCAGCCACGCAGCCCTCGGCGTATGCTGTTCCATCTTGGCTTGGAATGGGATCAGCTTGTAGCCCACTAATCAGTGTCACGCCCGCCAAAAAGCGATTACCGCCCCGCAGTACGTGGAGGTGGCTGACCCCAAGGCCAATACATTCACTTCACATACCTCTGGGCTGACAGAATATCAGGATCCGTTACTCACAGAGAAGATATCTCTGATATTAGACAAAAAGAGGCGTGCTTTATTTACTTTGTACCTTGAATTTTACATTTGTTTTTATGTTTTATAGTATTTTGTACTTTCTGTTTACATTATTTTAATAAAATCTTTCAAGTCATGTTGATTTTAATTAATACCAATGTCATTTATCAAGCTTGATGATTATAAAAAGCTGAAAAAAATTCTCGTAAGTCAAAGCTGACCATCTTCACAGAATTCAAAAAATATTTGGGGCGAAGCGAAGTTTTGAGACACAATTATTGCATTGGATACCTATGGTAGCAGGCCTTCAATCTTATGTAATAGAATTTTTTGGAATATCTGCAACAAAAAATTCAAGAGCTGTACAGAATTTGTATTTGCCAACTGTTCAGTCCACATACATAACCGATACCTCGTTGAATACGACATGTTATTTAATCGATTGGATCATATCCCACGATTTCCTAAAGAAATATAAAAAGGGAAACACAAAGATTCATGTTACTAACACAAGATACAAATAATATTTAGTACTCCAGCGCAAATCCCTTCACATAGCCATCCTATGCAATATTTTACTTCGAAAAAATAAAGAAAATACATTGATTATATATACATTAACCAAAAATATCATACACTTACCCGATCATAAACCTCCAGCATATTTACATTTTTGTAATGTCATCTAGTAACATTAAGTCAAACAGTTGGTGTCGCCACAGTCAAAGCTCGACCAAAACGAACCAAGCGTTGCCAGGGCAACACATTATGGATCTGGGACATAGCTGTTCACGGCGGCTATAAAAAGGCGGCGAGCCGCAGCAAAATCACCATTCGGTTTGTCTAATCTGAAAGCATCCACTACAAGAGTCTAATCTGTTTCCTTTCCTTTGAACAAACATTTAATTTTTTTTATTCCTTCATATAGAAGTTTAATTCTATTATTGTAGAAGTATAGTTCTACTTATATCCAGCATCCAATTTTTGCCGAATATCATAATTTCAGAGTTTAGTCTGAAAATATGCTCAGTCAGAGTCTAATCTGAATACCGGCCCTTTGAACAAAAATAAAATTTTGTTCTATCCTACATATAGAAGTCTAATTCTATTAAAATCCACATTCCCAAAATCTGACACTTAATCCTCAATCGTGTAACAGAAGCTTAATTCCGCTTACACGCTCCAGGACGCTGCGACTGAAATAGAGTTCTGCGCGTACGGTTTGACATTCGCTGTAACAGAAGTGTAATTCTGCTTACACGCCTCAGCACGTTATAGCAGGAGTATAATTCTGCCTGCGCTCGTTTCATTACTCACTGTAACAGAAGTATAATTCTGCCTACACGCTTCAGAATGCCGCAGCCGAAGTTTTATTCTGCTACATCGTCGCTCTCTTTTCTCAGAAATTCCTAATCCATGCTTAAATTTGTCGCTATCTAATTTCGAAGAAGTAAAAACTTTCTTCTTCTTTCCAGGAAGGAAAATAAGGGCAGAGAGTGTGGGCACAGCAGCACGAATTTAATATTGAATTTTTGTTTTGAATTTTTAAATTGTCCTGATTGTTGTTGTTGTTGAATTTTAACTGAATTTTTAACAGTATTAGTAGTTTTAATAGATATTACGTTATTGTTGAGTTGAATCTTTAATTAATTAAATTGTGATATTAAGGTTAGTGAATTCAATAAAATTTAGATTTGCAATTAAAGCTCCGGTACCGTCCCTTACGTTCGAGACTAGATCTCACATTTGTCCTTCAAAGCCGGATAACTCAGCTAGTCAAATATACGGTACCTAATATCACAAGTTACTCTATAAAAAATCTCCAAAAATGGCGAATCTATAATATCTGACGATGGAGACGATATCATAGACTTTATGTCAGAATTGATGGAATCTCAACTCAAGGTTAAAGAGTTAATTATAGGCCTATATAAAAGGCACTCGAGGCAGGGCAAAAAGAAGACAGTAAAAACAGAGAAACATTTATAAACGTTTGCCGAATACTGGAAAGAATTCCAAATGCGGCAAGGGCAATTAAAAAGAGAGCGACAAAAGAACATCTCCAGCTAGATTATTTTACGAAGGAAATATTTAGCGAGGTTCAGGAGTACAACATTGAAAAGGCTGCTGGCATGGAAGAGGACATAGACCGACTAACACCAACGCCATCTGCCAGAAATCCTCCACAGACAACAATTGCCAGCACAAGCTCATGTAACAATGAAAGACTCCCTAGAATCAATATACCAACCTTCAATGGAGCATATTCTTCATGGATCTCATTTCATGACTTGTTTAACTATGTAATTCACAATAACAATAATAACGTCCTCAAATTGTACTTTTTGAAGACAAATCTAATTGGAGAAGATGGAAAGCTGCACAGTCATTATGAAGTATGTGACGCAAACTATCAACCAGCCTGGCAGCTCTTAAAAGAACGTTACTCAAACAAGAGAATTCTAGTCAATGTGCAATTAAAAAATTACTGTCTCTCCCAGCAATAAAACTATGAAACTGTCGACAATATTAAAAGGCTATTGGATAACATAACTGGAGTATTACTGGCACTTCAGAACTTAGAAATAGACACCGAAAATTGGGATCCAATAATTATATACTTGACTGTACAAAAATTGCACCCAGCCACGCACCAATTATGGGGAGCAGAGCCTCCACAGTAGCACAGAATTGCCCGATTATAAAAATTAACAAAATTCTTAGAGTTTCACTTCGGAACTCTAGAAATGATAGGAAACAAAAATACGACATCAAATATGACACAGAGAAAACCATTCACACCCAAACCCACATATGGACTCTTGAACAAAACTAAAAATGCAGAGCTAATACACCCGCCTACAAAAAGACCATTGCAGCCATTGCAAAGGGTAGCCATATAGTTTTTCATTGCCCAAAATTTCGAAATTTGTCCACCCGACAAAGGCACTAAGTTGTCACAAATAAACATTTATGCAAAAATTGCTTATCACCCAACCACAAAACTATTAGCTGCACAAGCAACAAAAAGTGTTATCATTGTATCAGTCCACCCAAAATTCCAACATGGGAGCCAAGCAAATCACACCCGCCTGTAGAAATGATGAACAACAAGTTCAAAATTTCCTAACGTCAAATATGAAAAGAGCTCTTCTCTCTACGGTTCTGATAAACATCACTGCACCATCCGGATTCACAATGGCATTCCGAGCACTAATAGACTCTGGGTCTAAAGTTTCCATCATGAACGAGAAAACCTTTAAACGACTACAACTTAAAGGATCTCCTACCATCCACGAATTAATTGGAATTGGCACGACAGCCACTAATACAGCCTTAAAACAGGCCACAGTCACAATTAATTCACTACATTCAAATTTTAATATAACAAAAAACATGCTTGTAATTAAAAAGATCACCGAACTGTTGCCAGCCCAAACAATTCAAGTTTCAAAATGGAAACACATCGACAATCTCCCTCTAGCAGATCCTAAATTCGCTATTCCAGGAGAAATAGACATTCTTCTCGGAGCAGATATTTACTCCGCCATTCCCACAAATGGCATAAAAAGAGGACCTTGCAATACACCTACTGCCCAAAACACAAAACTTGGCTGGATCTTAATAGGAGCAGTACCAGATACAAAAGCAATACGACGACCATGCTATCCACCCACCCCATTGTAAATAGTGATTTAGAAAATCAGTTAACAAAATTTTGGGAACTAGAGGAATGCAATCCAACAATCCAGAATTGCATAAACTATACAAAACTTGTATTGATGAATACGCTTATCTTGAACACATGAAGCTTATCCCACCGACACAACTACTATTAGAAAACATATCATGTGATAACACTCCATTCTACTACTTACCGTATCATGCAATGTTCAAAAAGAGCACTACCACTAAGCATCGATTTGTATTCAATGCATCAGCACGCACCTCAAATGGTAGATCATTGAATGAACAATTACTGATTTGACCTACAATCAAACCAACACTTTGGACCACCTTATTGAGATGGCGACTGTACATATATGCATTTACTGCAGATATTGAGAAAATGTACAGGATGATTCAGATGACGCCTAAACACCAACATTACCAGAGAATAATCTGGAGAAATACACCAAAGGAAGAAATAAAAGACTATGCTTTAACTACAGTTACTTTTGGGACGGCACCAGCACCATATCTCGCCATTAAAACTCTGGAGCAGTTAGCAAGGGGTGAAGCTAGTAGTTAATCACTCGCAGCAAAAAGTATCATGAGAGACTTCTATGTGGATGACTTGATTTCGGGAGCACAAAGCTTAAGCGAAGCATCACAACTATGACAAGAACTTGTTAAAGCTCTAGCCTCAGGAACATTCAACCTAAGGAAATAGACAGCCAACCATCATGATGGACTAACAAATATTCCAATAGAGCATCGAGAGTTAAAAACGAATCTGGAATTTTCAGAGCAGGAATCGATAAAAACTCTCGGCATTCGCTGGCACCCAACAACAGATTTCTAAATGCGACTGGGACGATTTTGTATCCACAGAAGATTTAAAAGCATGGAATCATTTCAAAGATCAACCACTAACCATTCAGGATATTCAGATCCCATGCTGGCTAGGCTACCAGCCTAATATATGCGAGCTGCAACTACATGGTTTTTGCGATGCCTCCAATCATGCATACTCAGCAGTTTTATATCTCAAAATACATCCTAGTGAGAACTCCAGAGTACAAATCATGACAGCAAAAACCAATAAAACTAGTCTCACTACCTCGACTAGAGGTATGTGGTGCTGTCCTGTATTCCCGACTTATTAAACAAGTTGTCACTGATTTACAACTTGAAAATGTTAAAATGACAACACGGACAGACTCTGATATAGATCTAGCTTGTTTACAAAAACACCCATCCACCTGGAAAAGGTTCGTGGCTAACCGTGTCTGCGAAATACATGAGAACATTCCACTAGCCATATGGAAAGGCGTTCCTTCAAAGTTCAATCCAGCAGATTTAGCATCTAGAGGAATTGCACCAAATACCTTAGCTACAGCATCCATATGGTGGAATGGTCCCGACTGGTTACACCAGGATGAACAATTCTGGCCTCAACAAACGCCAGAAGTGCACACTCAATTAGAGTATGAAAAGAAATTAAAGGTTCTCAATCATCATTTCAAAAAACAATAAGAATAACCGCCTACTGTCTCCTATTCAAAAATAGTATACGCAAACTAAATCCGACTACTCAATTCTTTTCAGTAATCGAATTAAACATGGTGGAACGATGTCTAATTAAAATGCTCCCAAACTTCACATTCCCCAACGAAATCTCCCACTTATTATAAAATCTGCCCCTTCATAAAAAGAGTCGACTTCTATCCCTCAATACCACGCTCGACTCTGCCGACATTCTCCGAGTTGGAGGTCGTCTTACTAAATCTCAGTTAAATTGCGACCAACAACCTCCTATAATACTCCCTAATAACCACCATATAACCAATATTCTTATATATCACATTCGCCATTACACGTTACATGGAGGCACCCAAATATTATTAAGCACTATAAGAAATCACTATTGGTTACTAAATGAAAGCAATACTATTAGACATCGCATCCACAAATGTGTTGATTGCTTTCGGTTCAATGCAAGGCCTAATACCCAGTTAGTGAGTGCGCTACCCTTAGCTAGAGTCAACATATCTTTCCCTTCCAACACACTGGGGTAGACTATGCAGCCCCGCTTGACATGAAAACATCAACACTAAGTGGAAAGAAGACAACAAACGCATACATCTGCTTATTCATCTGCTTAGCCACTAAGGCCCTACATATAGAGCTCGTCTCTGATTTGTCCACACCAGCCTTCCTAGCCGCCCTCAAACGATTTATTGCACGAAGAGGCCTCACACGTTTATTCTGACCGAGGTGCTAATTTCGTTGGAGCCAATCGACTTTTACAGTCAATTCTAGAAAAATCAATCAAAGCAATGAAGTCGACTTAGCTAGCGAAATTGCTAACCAAGGTATAACTTGGCACTTTAACCCTCCTGCAGCACCTCACTTTGGAGGTCTATGGGAAGCTGGTGTAAAATCCACCAAGCGCCATCTCTACAAAACCATTAAAGATACAAAGCTCACCTATGAAGAACTCTACGCAGTCTTAGTTCAAATTGAGGCATGTTTAAATGCCAGACCTCTTTCCCCTCTGTCCAATGATGCAACTGACTATAATATCCTCACTCCCGGACACTTTCTAACAGGTCGTCATCTCCTCACTACATGTGAACCGCCCCCACTCAATCCTCTCCAACATCCTCTCAAGATATGGCAATACATCTGAAAAGGAAAATCTAAAAATTGGAACTCTCGTTTTAATAAAAGAAGATCAAATCCCCATAGGAAAATGGCCAGTAGGACGAATCATTGGAACTCATACTGGACATAATGATTTAGTGAGAGCAGTTACCATTAAAACACCGAAAAATATTTTGACTCGCACTACCGCAAAGGTCTGCCCTTTCCCTTCAACAGATATCTCTCAATAGTAATTCAAAAACCCACCAATATTTGTGGCAGTAAAAAAATTTGAAAAACTACCGTTTTATTTGAATATAAACAAATCTAAAATCCGCCAAATATCACTTCAAATTTGAAAGTTGAAAAGTGAACATCAGTGCGGTCTTAGTTTCAGTTTTTCGTTTCTACTAGTTTATTTTTTTTGGTTCTTTCGATTTTTATTTCATTGTACAATGGAAGAGTTATTGGAAGTTTTTAATTCCTAGGCTTCAGACTCTGTGGATGCTGGTCTACCTCCCACACCACCAGAACATTTGGCTTCCTTTAAACCAATCAGGCCAGTGAGTCCTCTACCACCAACACCAAAGAAGCCTCACTAAAATCTGCGACCACCATCTGACGAGGTTTTGCCTGTGGCCAAGCTCTTCAGGCCATTTGAAGCAAGGCCAGCTTCATCTAAAATAAAAGAGCTTAAAAAAGAGCTCAAAACAAGTGAATGCCTGAAATTCAAATCAAGGCCAAAAAATTGTTGTCCAAAATGTCGAATTCCAACTCGGCCACGCCCCGTCCTGATCGAAAGCTTCTCTCAGCAAGTACACCACTGAGTATGCCAGATTTGCAAAGACGAGCGCACAACAAAGCACATTAAGTATGCCAGATTTGAGCACATGTTCACCGAATTAAAAGAGTCCATTGGCATAACAAAGACAGCAAAACGTAAAGCTTAACACCGCCCGGAAATTCATGCCACAATGATGTCACAGTATCTAAAGCCCAGAACTGTAGCAACTTCGACACCATCAAGCTTGTCAGATTAACTGAGAACAATCAACACTCATATAGCACAGGTTCCTACAAAGGATCCAAGGCCAGCAAACAGCATGGCAAACAACATAGAAACGCCGATACGACTTATGAATTCCCCGACTAATCCACCAACACAATTTAAGGATGCGGTAGTCACTCCACCAAGACAATTTCAAGATCTCCGGCCAACTGAAGCAAAACGACAAATGCCAGACATACCAGCGGACATCAGAGAGTTGATGAATGCCAGCTCTGAAGTTGTTCGTCTGTCGAAATCATCAGATATTCCGTGGCGCAAAATCCTCCTTCCGAATCCAAATACCCGGCGGCATCATTATAAAAATGAAAAAAAAGAAAGGATATCACTTCTCCAAACAAAACTCAGCAAGTTTTGTCTTAAAACTTTTTATTTATCTTTTCAGTTTAGTCCAACTTTTTTCGCGGGAGGGGTGGATGTTTAGTCCACATACATAATCGATACCTCGTTGAATACGACATATTATTTAATTGATTGGATCATATCCCACGAAATATAAAAAGGGAAACACAAAGATTCATGCAATTAACACAAGATACTAATAATATTTAATACTCCAGCGCAAATCCCTTTCCATAGCCATCCTACGCAATATTTTACTTCGAAAAAATAAAGAAAATATATTGACCAAAAATATCAATCACTTCCCAAATCATACACCTCCAGCATATTTACATTTTTGTAATGTCATCTAGTGATATTACGACCAAAACGAACCAAGCGTTGCCAGGGCAACACATTATGGATCTGGGACATAGCTCTTCACGGCGGCTATAAAAAGGCGGCGAGCCGCAGCAAAATCACCACTCGGTTTTCAGAGTCTAATATGAAAACATCCACCAAAAGAGTCTAAACTGTTTCCTTTCCTTTAAACAAAAATTTAATTTTTTTTATTCCTTTATATAGAAGTTTAATTCTATTATTGTAGAAGTATAGTTCTACTTATATCCAGCATCCAATTTTTGCCGCATATTATAATTTCAGAGTTTAATCTGAAAATATCCTCCGTCGGAGTCTAATCTGAATACTCGCCCTCTGAACAAAAGTATAATTTTGTTCTATCCTTCAGAAGTCTAATTCTATTAAAATTCACATTCCCAAAATTTTACACTTAATCCCCAATCGTGTGACAGAAGTTTAATTCTGATTACACGCTCCAGGACGCTGCGACTGAAGTATAGTTCTGCGCGTTCGTTTTGACCTTCGCTGTAACAGAAGTGTAATTATGCTTACACGCCTCAGCACGTTAAAGCAGGAGTATAATTCTGCCTACGCGTTTCAATAATCGATGTAACAGAAGTATAATTCTGCGTACACGCTTCAGCACGTCGCAGCCGAAGTTTGCTTCTGCTACATCGTCGCTCTCTTTCTCAGAAATTCTTATTTCGTGCTTAAATTTGTCGCTATCTAATTTCGAAGAAGTAAAAACTTTCTTCTTCTTCTTTCCAGGAACGAAAATAAGGGCAGAGAGTGTGGGCACAGCACCACGAATTAAATATTGAATTTTTATTTTGAATTTTTAAATTGTCGTCATTGTTGTTGTTGTTGAATTTTAACTCAATTTTTAATATTATTAGTAGTTTTAATAAATATTTAGTTATTGTTGAGTTGAATTTTTAATTAATTGAATTGTGATAATAAATAATAAATAAAATTTATATTTGAAATTAAAGCTGAGTTATCCATTTCTAATCCGGCACCCGCCCTTACGTTCGAGACTAGATCTCACACCCACAAAGAAGCTCAACGCACTTGGTAACTTTTTTACTTGACCAATTAAATTGTTCTATTGCAAAAATTTAATTTTAATAAGAAAATTTTTAATTAATATAATATCAGTAATTTAGACTTTACTTACAAATTTTTAGTTAATAATTTGTGAAGATATAACTCTCGTCTTTGTGTATTGCTGTCTTCTAGGTTAACTATTTTTTTTTCTTTTATTATTCTTTTCTTTTGCTTCATGTTTGTTGTGTGGGATATGGCCTTTCTGGGACTGAAGGTATGTCGAACTTGCTAAAATATTTTCAACACAAATGGGGTAAGATTTCATTTCGAACGTATTTCACAGAAATTATAGCTAAAGGTTTCATAGCTGAAAATACGTAACTCCTCCCGCAAGCACGCCTTTATGCCCTCTCTTCCAGGAAAGCAGCTCTTTGAATTTTATTCGAACATTTCTCTAAGAAAATTCCATTCTTTCTGGAAAATATACCGTTCTTTAGATAAATAACAATGGGTGGGCGTAATTTATACATTGAAAACTCAATAAAAGACAATTTGCCATGAAAGCAGCCCACAGAAATTATTATTCATACAAAGGTAGCTAGATCTAGTTAGCTATCCATGTATACATCTAAGAATAAGAAAAATGTTCAAGTAATTTTCAAAGAGGAATTTTTCACCAGAATCCATGATAATGTCCCTTTGTCGTCCTATATGCCTGTGACTGAATTAATTTCTTTCAAACTTGAACATAACGTCAATTTCCAATTCAAGGAAGCTTTGAAGTGCCCATCTTCAGAAAAAATTTTGTTATAAATTCTCTCATATTTAAAATAAATGAACAAAATGAAAATTTTCAGATTCTTGTTTCATCTCAGCTCCGCGTTTGCATTTCAATCAACAGATTTTTATTGTTAACAGGAAGGAATATAAGATTTCCTAGAAGTTTCGTTTTAAGTATAACTAGCTAGGGGGGTCTCCATAATATATGTTTTTATGTCGATGACTTGATGTTGTATGTACGTATGTGGATGAGGTTTGCTGTTTTACTGTTTTATTTTTATTGAGGAAGTAATAAAGTTCGCCAGCGACTGAAATTATAACGATTTTAATATAGCAGATTGGAGCGACCTATGGAGAGAGTGATTGAAGTCTCAGTCAACCATTGCTCAACTGAAAGTCTGCAAAAAGAAAATATAATCTTAAGGTCAACTATAAGTTACGACAGGTGTGTCATAATTCAAGGGGCGTTTACTTACAGCTTTAAACTCCTTAGTAATTGCTCTGTTATCCAGTTCTCCTTCTTGTGTTGGCCCTTTAATTTAAAACACGGCACTTAAGTTTTTACTCTCTTTATTTATTTTCTTGTTATAATTCAGGATCTGGATTACACACCCTATTTTTTTGACTTTTGTGTGTACTAAACAAACTGTTATCACAACTTTTTCGTTAGTACGCAAACCTTCTTTTTACAAACTTTTTATTTCTTAAAAACTTTTTACTGTATGCTTTCCTCCGACCGAGACGAAGACCTAATTCCAGAAATATCTACTTTTGGGTCCAAAAAAAACAATTTATCTCTCTTTTTTTTCACCGTCACCCATTTTTCGATTATAACTTTTAAAATACCTATTTACTTTTTCTTTTACAGACTCGACCGCGAACCGCCGTTAATCCTCTTTCAAAATCAACCCGTTTCGATCTTATCGTTCGACTCGAGATTTAAAAACCAAATCTTTTTCGTGATATAATTCGACTCGATAAAATTTTTAATTCAACTCCCGATCCGTCGTAGTGAAAATTTAACATCCAACTCGCTCGTAGAAGATTTACAGTTCAACTCGGCTCTTGATCACTTTTGTCGCGATCAAGAGCCCTCGCTCAGGGTAGAAAATGCATAGTTGCATTTTTACCCTCAGAAAATTTTCATTTATTCTGGACTTGATTAAACAAGTCCAGAATATTTTTCGTTGGACGGAGGCTTGAAATTTGATGCTTTTATAAACATCAGCCACCGTCACGACGATTAGAATTGGCGCGCGCGTATACATATAATGTATTTTCGCGGCTCGCAGTTCTGAGCGTGAAAGCTTTTTTTCGCAGTATGTATGTACGATGTACATACATATTGTAATTTTCACGACAAACCGTACTGAAGGTACGATTTGTCTTTTCTTTTATTTTTTAACTTAAATATTTCTACTGGAAAATTTTTCTGAAGGCAAAATTTGCCATGGGAATAATTTTGTTTTAACTTTATGGACGCAATGTTCTTCCCTGATTGAATAGATAAGCTAACCATGTTTTAGGCATGGTTAGCTTATTTGAAATATTTAATGAATTGAATTTGAGGAACTTCTTCAATTTTTAATATTTTTTAAATTTTAGGGTTTTTTATGTGAATTTTAGGAACTGATTCGCTTTCTTCAAATGTTTTTAAGGTAAGCTAATCATGTTCCAACATGTATGTATGCCTGTAAAATCATCCCCTTTTATACTTTTTCAGGGTATAATTTACGTACATAACAATCCTTCCCCCTGACAAAAAGAGAATTATTCTTTGAAGAGGAATAATTCTCAGGGGAAGCTCTCGTTGTACTAGTTTGTATTATTTTATACTCTTGTTTTTTTATGCTAATTACCTTGGAATTGAACTTTATTATTTCCGAATTTATGTAGTGTATTTTACGTTACCGCTGTTATCGATCATTAGTGCTACTTTAATTCTTTTATTTTATTCTTTCTCGAATTTGTTTTGCTTTTAGGTCTATTAGTCTGGTTAGGTTGATTCGGTCGGTCTCGGCTGAAGTTTAAAACATTTTTGATTTTATAAAATTTTTGTTGTTTTCAAAAAAATTTTTTTTTCTTTTATGTTTTATGGGGTCAGAGTGTAATAAATAAAAAATAAAGATTAAAACGATTAATTTTACATATAATAATAATATATCTAGTAACTAGGTAATTCTTTAAAAAAAATGCTTCGATATTATTGTACTACAACGCTTTTCCAATATTATTATATTTATATAATTATTCTTTTATAATTAATTTTAGTGTAATTTATGTCTGTTACTGTGTTTAAGTGTAGATGTGTTTGTTTGTGTGTGTGTCTGTATTTTTCTATTTTATATATTTGCGCCTTTTTTCTGCTTAATTACGTAGATATTCGTTAAATTATTATAAAATTATACTTAAAATTATTTCTAACTTGTTTTTAGAATTTTATTTGTTTGTTTTGTTTTAGGAGTAAAAGATATAATTCCTTAAGTTTTCTCATCTTATTTATTGGTGTTGTTGTAGTTGTTGTTGTTAATTTTGTTCTCATTTTTTCCTTCCCCATCCAAATTATCGAAAATACACAATCGAATTAAATCGAGGAATCGAATCTTGTTAAATATTTTCAATTATTTCTTGTTTACCAGACTTTCAAACTATTGAACTTTGTATATCGAAATAATTTTTTTTTTTTATGAGCGTAAATACACAGAAATCCAAATATAGTCTTTGTATTATTGTTGTTTTGAATGATTTAAATCGATTTGTGTATAATAGTCGATGATTTTATGGTTGTTTTAAATTTTTTTTTTTTGTTTTATGTTTGGCCTAAGAACTGATTATCTTATGTCCTATTCTAGTGTTAGTTCCTTTATATTTGAGCGGTGGTAGTGAACTTATTTTTTTTTTTTAGTATTGTTACTTTAATACTAGTTATTATTATTATTGTTTATCTTATATTTTGTTACTATTAGTAACCTAGTAAACATCTTATTTTTACTTATTAATTTGTTATTTAGTTCTTTCCTTTTGCAAAGGCATGTTTTCTCTAATTTTTTCTTTTTATCTCTTTATGAATTTAATACCTTTCATTTTATTTTTACTCCATGCATTTTTGGGTACTTTATCCTTAATGATTTGTTTACTTTTTTGTTTTCGCTACCTCTACTCTTCCAGTAATTACACTGTTTTGTATATTTTACCCTCGATAATTACGATATATCTTATTTTCTTTTACATATATATTCCATCCCAACTTTGGTCATTTTCATCTAATGCTATATCTATTTACATTCCTTTATGTAATTTATTTAATTTAAAATACTTCTATTCTATTTTTCTTTACATGCAGTTATTTATTTTAACTTATTTTGTTATGTAATTATAATACAATTTTTCTTCTGATACTTTAGGTCTATTTTATGTATACTACAAATCGTTCGTGTTAGTTATTCATATGTTTTGTACATGTGACCAGGTTTTCTTTTGTTTATAAATTTACTTTGATCAAGTGACCAATGTTGACAGTTGTCAGTTTCGCATTCTTAAACGATTTGGACTGATTTTGTTTTGGAGAGGATTCTGGCTCGCCTTAAACTGGGTTGGGGAGCAAGGAGTTCGCTCTTCTAAAGGAATTTCCTCTGATAAAACTTCGGGGTTACCTGATGGTTGATTCCTCTGTTGTGTCATCTTGATGACAACAGGGTTAAGATATTTTACTGCCACAGCGATCATTATGGCCAGAACTAGTAGGCTCGTAGGGTATGGGAGTTTTTACTTGATATCTTTTCTTGGTATTTATTTATTTTATTTTGGATTTCTTCCAGCGAATGGGTGTCAGTATAAATTGATTTATGGATATCGTCTCCCGTGAAGATTTCCATTGCAACTTGGTTTTGGATTTGAGGCTCTGGTAAAATGTCAGCCAGACTCAAATTCAGTAAGGACTGATTAAATTTTGGAAATTGTTTGGATTGAATTATTTTCAGCGCGTGTTTACTTTGACCTTCGTATTTAAGCACTTTGTCACCTATTTGAACTTGACATGGTTGCGTTACCTCTAATATCCCTTGTCCTTCCAGTTTCGAGATTACAAAGTGATCTGGACATGTGATGTGTAGCACCGTCGAGGTGATAAATGAAAATAGCCACGCATTTGGATTGTTTAATTTGATCAGCATGTCTTTTTGTGGAGCTTGTACTGTGGTCCTGCATTTGGGCAGTTCATTTAAAGGGTTGTATAGCAATTTAATGGCACATTCGTTGGATGTTGTCGCTCTGATTATAGGCGTGATCAGCCGGCCTACATACGTGTTTTCTTCCAAATTACTTGTTATTTTCTTGAAACTTTTCATGTGATCGCCTTTTAATAAGAGAAATTCCTGAGTTTTTGCGCTTTTGGCTATGTATGAATAACCAGGGTCTGGAACTAAGGAATAATTTGCTGACTTGGGTACAGGATAGCGTTGAATCTGTTGTAGCCTCATTTTTGGCAGGTTAAAAATTGGGAGAGTAATTCTCACCAGCAATTTGTTTTGCATAAGGAGTGACTGAGCTCCTGCTGTCTGATATAGAATAGATTAACAATTCTGATTGTTAGGACAATACGAAGTTGTTTTGCGATGTATCTCCATTAGATTTTTGGGAGACATTACGAGTGGATGAATATGATTGGTTCTACTAGCCATTATTATATCCAGGAGGGCTTGCTGTCATATTCAACTTCGATGATTTGGAGCAATAAGCTTGATATAATCTCTTGTCTTAGTTGCCTCCTAGTTAAATCATCGGCCACATGGTGGAGATCGTTTATCTGGTGTACTATTTTTTGTTGTCTGTCTATTAACATAGCCAGCGGTTTTTGAATCTTTTCCAAGGTAGTTTTTACAACACTGATTTGTTGTTTCTCTAGCTCGGCTAGGGCTTGTGTATTCGATTCAAGATCTGCTAACCTGCTGTAAATTTCTTTCTCGTTATTGCTGTCCATAGTTCCAAACAAATAGTGCATGGCATTGCCTATTCCATCAAGTAGCGATCTGGCCTTGCGTTTTCCTGGTACTAGTTCCTTTATAGTTTCCGTGCGCTTTCGTACACTGTCTATTATAGCGTGTATGTGTAGTTGCTGCACGTTACACAGGTCTTCTGGGTTTGTTATATTTATGCAGAGTTTATGAACTAAGTGCTCTGCATATTCTGCTAGCTTCATCTGGGTATCTAACTCATCCAAGTCTATCTCGGTGAGGACATTCCAGGTGTCATGATATACCACCAGCTTTCCCACGTCCTCGAAAAATTTACCCGAGCCATTTAGCGGGCTCATTACATAAGGTTTGTCAGCGATTGCTCCAGTTGTGTACGGGATGAAGAGGGCGACTATGATGAATTTTAGCGCCATTTCTGTGGACAATTCGGAAGAAGAAAACAATCCTTTAAGTTTATTTGTACTTGCATTGTGCCGTTTTAAACTGGGCAGTGGAGTGACTCTACCGCAAAGGTTTATGGGGAGGTATTGAAATTAGGATTAATGGACACTGGAGTAGGAATTTCAAGTCAACTTGGTTCAGTTTTGTTCAACATGCTTTTACTCGAAATATGGTTTTAAACGATTATTATGTACCGTTACGATACGTTTACCAATTTTGATGGTGGTATTCACATCGCTTGGTATTGCGATTACCTGATAAGGTCCTACCTTGTCTCCTACATGGAAAGTTAGGGGCCGTACTGTCTTATCGTAGTACCCCTTTGAACGCCGTTTACTTGCCAATAAGTTCTTTCGTGCCGTGGCATATGATTTTTGGAGCTTATACTTCAATATGCGATAGAAGGTCTCATGATTGTAAACGGGTTCGGGATCCCGTTTTAAATTTGATGGGACATCCGCTGTGAAGCCGTATAGGCAGTCCATTGGGGTAAGTTTAGTACCCTCGTGTACACTATTGTTGTACACGAATGCAGCGGTCCCATGTTTTGGGATTTTCATCTACGATTGTTCGCAGGTATTATATCAGGGGTCTATGTGCACGCTCTAGTGCTCCATTAGACTGTGGGTGGTATGCTGATGTCTGTAACTTCTTTACCTTTAGGGTATGCGATAGCGCGTAACGATAACATCAACGAAAACTTGCGCTACTGTGACTGCTTCTGCATAACATTCGACAAATTTTGTTAAATTATCTTGGAAGGTCAAGATATATTTGTTACCTGATGTGGTGTCTTCTAATGGACCTACAATATCGAGGTAAACTTTATCGAACGGTTGTTCTGCGATGTCCGTGATAACCATTGGCATTTTAAATTGTGGAGAAGCTTTCATCGTCTGGCACTTTGGGCATTTTTTAATGTATTTCTTGATGTCGCTAAGCATGTGTCTCCACCAAAACTTGCGTCTAACACGTTTGTAAGTTTTGATGACACCTTGATGGCCACCGAATGGAGAATCGTGGTAATCTTTAAAGATTGTTTGGATCTCCGTGGGGCTCGTAATAACTTCGGGTGTCTTGCCAGTACTTACTTTTTGCTCAAGCGATGCTGGGGGTTTAGTGTTTCCACCTCCGTGAGTTGAACTTCGTTTTGGTCCGCTTTTGTGTGCTCTTCTGTCTCCACACTGGAGCTATTTAACGTCTCTTGAGCCTTTTGCTTCTGCGCTCGAGTCACGACGAAGCAGTGAGCGGATTACTTCTTTCTCTTATTATTTGTGGAATTGTTTGGACGCAGGCCATCTTACTTAGGTCTGGAAGAGCTCCTTCACTAGAACATTTATGTCCTAGGTAAACAACTTCTCTTCGCAGAAACTGGCACTTCTCTGGCTGCAGTTTTAAGATGTTCTCTCTCAACTTATTGAAGACTTTCCTCAACTTTTCGTTGTGGTTATCTAAAATTTTATGATAGATGACGATGATATCTAGGTAGACAAAACATTCGAGGCCTTGTAGGCCTGTTAAGGCGAAATTCATTAGGCGTTGAAATGTGGCGGGGGCTCGTTTGAGCCCGAATGGCATACGTTTGAACTCATAGTGCCCATAACTTGTGCTGAAAGCAGTTTTATGCCGATCTTTTTTGTCGCCCAGAACTTGATGATAGCCGTTGGCCAAATCGAGTGTGGTAAAATACCTTGCGTGACCTAGTTGGTCGAGAATATCCTCTATTCGGGGTAGCGGGAATGCGTCTTCAATTGTCTTTTCGTTTAATTTCCGAAAGTCGACAACGACGCGCCACCTTTTTTCACCGTCAAGTCCCGCTTTCTTGGGGGCAACTATTAGGTGAATTCCAAGGGCTTTTACTAGACTGGACTATCCCGCTGTCTGGCATTTCTTGTAATTGCTCGTTAATTACTGTCCGCTGTGTTTCAGGTAAGCGGTGCATTTTTTAATTGATTGGTGCTTGATCTTGCACCAATGGAATAATATGCCTTATCGCATTTGAATAAGTGAGTTTGTCACCTTTGAGGAAGAAGATATCGTTATACTCTTCGCAGAGTTCTGATATCGAAATTTTTTGTTCCGCGGTTAAATTAGGGTCTAGGCTGAGTTCCTGCTCTAACCTAGGAATACGCGGGTATTGTTTTGGGTCGTCCGGAGTCTCATTATCCGGGGATAGATATCGTACATGTTGTAATATTGCCGTTTTGTCGGCTGAACGTTGGTTTGACTTACTTTTCCTTTTAAGTTTTTGACCTGTAAATAGATGAGGCTTTTGTGATTCCTTTTGAGGCTTTATTTCGTTGTTCTTAGCATATTGCAGGGTATTTGCTTCCTGTTTTGTTGACGGCTGAGTTTGGTACACCTGTGCGGTCTTTGCCTTAGGTTGTGTGATATACTCATGCGCGTCAATGCTATTGCTTTTTGACCATGTAGATTTTTTTGTGTTGTGTAACGGTGGAGTAATATGCACCTTTAATATAGGCTTTAGCAACTCGCTACCGTTTTTATATGGCCGCTGTTTGTTTAGTAGCGATTTATGCATCGGGATTTTGGACGGAAGAGTTATATGCACCTTTTTCTAAAGCCTGCCAAAAAGGTGCATATAACTCTTCCGTCCAAAATCAAGAAGCATAAATCACTACTAAATAAACAACGGCCATATAAGAACGGTAGCGAGTCGCTCAGTTCCGTCTCTTGTGGTGTTTGGTATTGCCTCTTTATTTGGTATGGGAAGGTGCATTTGGTTGTGGTCTTTTGTGTGTGTTAATGGGACTATGGTGTAGTCGTTTATTGGAAATAGCTGTAACTTTAAGCTATATATGACTACTTGATGACTGTTAGCGTTGAGAATACTAACCAGCACTAATTCTTCTCCAGACGACAGCAAACAGTTTGCCAAGAAGACTCCATCATTTATCTCTTGTGATAAACAGAGCATTTCTTCTTGAGTTTGTAACGGGACTGGGGCAACAATTTGAGAGCACGCAGGTATGCAGATTGGTTTCTTAAAGGTAACCAATTGCTGCCTGATTTCATCGGTCTCTTGTTCGCCCAGACAGCTTTTTTCACATTCCTTGGGCTCTTTTGGAGCTTGGCAGCCAGCGTTTCTCGTTTGAGAACCCTTGAAGACACTGCAGGTGGATAGTTCAGCCTGTTTAGACTCTACCTCTTCTGCAAGTGTTCTTACTTCGACTGCTTTTTCAGAATGTAGCTTGTCCTTTTCAAACATCAATGGCATAGCAAATTCATCGGGATTATTCTCCGTGCGAGGAAACCTTAGTGCCTTATTAGGAGCCTCAACGTTACAGTTTTTTGCTAGGAAATCATTTCCTAGAAGTCCATCATCGGAAAGGCCAGGCAAGTTCTGTACGACTTAAAACTTGCAGGGAATTTTGTTTTTGAAAACGAAGTTTCCCTGGCAATTTCCCAGCGTCTTTCCGGTACCAAATGGGATCTGAAGTGTACATGCTTCATTGGGGTTAATTTCTTTGAGATCTTTTAATGACCTTTTCTTTATTATACTTACCTCAGCGCCTGTGTCTACTACTAGTTTAGTTTGGCCGTTCAAGCCTATGTCTAAAGGAAGTTTTACGGTAGCGACACTGGAATCGGGCTGCTGAGGAGAACCTACTTTATCAGATGGGAGATTTATAGTCCAGCTGGGGAGTTTTGGGTCGACTGTACGTCGTTTCCCCGACTCCGGGCTTCCCATTTACGTTTTTGTTGGCAGTTATTTACTGCATGTCCAGAACGACCACAAAATTCACACCTTTTTCGCACATTGTAGACTCTTGAATTGTTGTTGGGGTTTTGTGGCTCTCTAGGACGTTGATTTGGTGGTCCAATATTGTTGTGTGGTCTCTGGAAACTATTGTTGTTTCTTCTGCAGTCACGCACGTCATGGTTATACATTTTACAGTTCACACAATAAGGCGTATTTTTCCTTTTGAGGCAATCAGCATATGTGTGGTCTCTTAGAATACAAAAACTACAACTGATTTTATTTAAATATATATTTTTATTCTTTTTTCCCTAGGCTATGTGCGATTTAGCCGTTCTTCTACCTCTTTGAAAGTAGTAGGCATATTTGAGGCGAAAAGTTGGTAAGCTTCGCCTCGACGTCTGGTGGAGAAGATTAGTACAAAAGCTGTTAACTTTTCCACCGAAATGAACTGAATCACTTGTCTGCAGCATCCTACGAAAGTTTGGAGCTCAAGACTCAATTTTGGGTGCTGTTCTCCCGAAAATAGGCGAACGAGCTGGGCAGTTAGCTTTGCGGTTTTTGAGTAATCTGCCATGTTTAATTTGGGGATTCTGAAACTAGTGTTTGACACTTTTGGGGAGTTGGTTTCTTCTATGCTGGTTTTCAGAAGGGAGTCGCCCAGCCAATTCAATACGATTTCACTCACGGTGGAATCACAGACACTGTCTTCAATGGCACCTTCTCTTAATTCTACACCATTGTTTGTAATTTCTGTTTCGAGAGAGTGCGAGAGTTCCCCAAACTGTTTTAAGCTTTCTTTAAATTTTGCCGTACTTTCTTTGAATTGCGCGATTTGCTCAAGCCGCCGTTCACGGGACTTTATGAGCTGTTTATCGATAGAATCGCACTGTATAACAGAAAGTTCGGAAGAGTCTCGCACTTTCCCCTCTAGATATTTTAAATAATTTTCTAAATTTAAATTAGAAGGTCTTACTTGTTGGGGACCTGTAAGGATTGTCCCACTCCTGAGTGTTAGCCCTTTTACTGCTGATATTGTTGGGGGTGTTTGCACTCCACCCTCTGTTGCGGATGTTGCTCCCTCGTTGCCTCCTTCGTACCGGGATGGATCCTCCTGTGCGTCGCCCGGTGAGGAAGATTGTTGTGGAGTTGGTGGAATTGGTGAGATTTCTTGCGGCGTCTCCTGGTGGGAGCTTTCTTCGCTCATGGACCACCCTATGTAAAATTTGCAGCCCCCTGCTTCTGCCGTCTTAATTCCTTTGGTTCAAATTGAGAGGGGGGCTTATTGCCTTTTTCGAGGTCCCTCTCAATTCAGGATCGCTGGTTTTTTCGGTTGAAGTTCTTTTGCTGCCGGGGGGCCCGTGGCCTACTTAAATTCCCCTGGATAAAAGCTGAAAGGGGGGCGCGTTGCCTACTTCGAAGTCCCTCTCAGCTCCGGATCGCAGATTGGAGTGTATCTGATCTTCCTTCAAGTTTCGCGTTGGAATTTTCGGCTATGGACGTCTTTTGTTCCTGGGCTAGGTTGAAGCCCGCTATCGTCCACGTTGGCACTTTGTGCTTTGATTAGGGGGTGGCTGCGTGTTTTACAAACAGAGGCAGTTAAATCTGTCCGACCCCGAGCGTTGGGAGCCGACAAGATCGAAATACTCCTGAAGCCAGACTCAACCTCAGGCGGAGGGTAGGGTATCCTGCCCAGTATTCGATCTCGTTCTAAACTTTTTTTTGATTCGTAGGATAGAGGGTTTTCGAGTGCTTATACTTCATTGGTTTAAAGTAGGCTTCCTCTATCCAACCGGCTGCGCCAATTGTTGTAGTTCAAGGGGCATTTACTTACAGCTTTAAGCTCCTTAGTAATTGCTCTGTTATCCAGTTCTCCTGCTTGTGTTGGCCCTTTAATTTAAAACACAGCACTTAACTTTTTACTCTCTCTATTTATTTTCTTGTTATAATTCAGGATCTGGATTACATACCCTATTTTTTGACTTTTGTGTGTACTAAACAAACTGTTATCACAACTTTTTCGTTATTACGCAAACCTTCTTTTTACAAACTTTTTCTTTCTTAAAAACTTTTTACTGTATGCTTTCCTCCGACCGAGACCTAATTCCCGAAATATCTACTTTTGGGTCAAACAAAAAACAATTTATCTCTCTTTTTTTTACCGTCACCCAGATTTCGATTATAACTTTTAAAATACCTTTTTACTCCCGCCGTACTACGTTTTATAAGACCAACCACTTTTTCTTTTACAGACTCGACCGCGAACCGCCGTTAATCCTCTTTTAAAATCAACCCGTTACGATCTTATCGTTCGACTCGAGATTTAAAAACCAAATCTTTTTCGTGATATAATTCGACTCGATAAAATTTTTAATTCAACTCCCGATCCGTCGTAGTGAAAATTTAACATCCAACTCGCTCGTAGAAGATTTACAGTTCAACTCGGCTCTTGATCACTTTTGTCGCGATCAAGAGCCCTCGCTCAGGGTAGAAAATGCATAGTTGCATTTTTACCCTCAGAAAATTTTCATTTATTCTGGATTTGATTAAACAAGTCCAGAATATTTTTCGTTGGACGGAGGCTTGAAATTTGATGCTTTTATAAACATCAGCCACCGTCACGACGATTAGAATTGGCGCGCGGGGATACATATAATGTATTTTCGCGGCTCGCAGTTCTGAGCGTGAAAGATTTTTTTCGCAGTATGTATGTACGATGTACATACATATTGTAATTTTCACGACAAATCGTACTGAAGGTACGATTTGTCTTTTCTTTTATTTTTTACCTTAAATATTTCTACTGGCAAATTTTTCTGAAGGCAAAATTTGCCATCGGAATAATTTTGTTTTAACTTTATGGAATGTGAAGAAAATTGCTGACGCAATTTTCTTCCCTCATTGAATAGATAAGCTAACCATGTTTTAGGCATGGTTAGCTTATGTGAAAAATTTATAATTTGGAATATTTTAATGAATTGAATTTGAAGAACTTATTCAATTTTTTATATTTTTTTAAATTTTATGGTTTTTTTTTGTGAATTTTAGGAACTGATTCGCTTTCTTCAAATGTTTTTGAAGGTAAGCTAATCATGTTCCAACATGTATGTATGCCTGTAAAATCATCCCCTTTTCATACTTTTTCAGGGTATAATTTACTTACATAACAGGTGAAGCTGAAACCAAAAAATGGCCTACGGTTGTATAAAAAGTGTAATATCGAATTACAGGAGCGCGTTCATTCCAAAAGTAAAGACTGACAGCATAAAGACCAATGCAGTCAACAACTGTACTCCAGGTTACTTCGATAACACATCTCGCAACTCGCAAATATCCGGACAAGATAGAAGTGACCGTACTATGTCTATTAAAGGAGCTAACACTAACAATATGTAGAACACGAAATTGTGAAGACGTTAAAAGGCCCCGCATGTTTAACCTCGACAAGATCAAGTGTAGCCTAGCTTGTTGGTGACTGGTACTGGCGAGCTGATAGCAGCTAGCTTCAAGCCATCCATAGTAATAAAACAGTTGCGTTAAATATTTGTAAGAAAATGGAAATATACAGGGCTCAAAATATGTGTAGCGTAGAATAAACAATACGTGGCGTAGAATATCTTGTCCACATTCTATACAAGTGCTAGCTAGCAGGTAAGCTGCAATCAAGAGAAAATTTCTTCGGATATGCTTAGATTTACTAGGGACAGTGTCCTGTTAGATCCTTTTAATTTTAAAAAATGTGTGGACGGTATTATTGTTTCAACCAACGAACGACTTTTTTTTTCATTCAAAAGCTTATCTCATAACATCCACTTGCTGTCTTGGTGGAGGCAACACCATTCAAGGACAAACATGGAATTATGGTTGCCTCTGTCTACACCTCCCTGGTAGCTCAGGATAACTCTAGAACAAACCATTTTTGGCATAAATGATAGTGTTGTGTTAAACATTTTCAATCTATTCAATTACCTACTATAATTATTTAAATTCCGACGCGACCGTTAAATTAAAAAATAACGAAAATAAATTTTATCCGCCAAGTGAAGGGCTCTTCTATGCCCTATCAACATGCTATAAGCCAGCAGCACGGTAACGTTTCCTTTCATTCTCTTCATCTGTGATCAGTGCACATGCATTAGCACTTGTCACTGATCAGCAATCCGGGTGCACCCAGCTGTGGTCATTGAACTGCACGGTCTGAGGTTTTGAAAGCAGCAATAGGCATAGCACTATTGTTGTTTTTTTTTTAACTCGCTGTGTCGTTGACTGCTGCTGGTGGTGCCCACATATTTGTGTTATTGTGTGTCGCTTTTTTTTATTTTGCTTTTTCGTTTTTGCCTTCAGCATGCAGAATTTCATTTTAGATTTCTGCAACATTCGCGGATTAAGAGCAAATCAGTTTTCGGTGTACTGCCACCTTAACTCAAAAGATCCGGCAATTCTTGCGCTAAGTGAATCCAAGGTCGTTTCTGATGCTGATATTAATCAGTATCACGTCCCTGGTTACAGCTTCGAGCCCATTTTTTCTCAGCATAGAGGGATCGCAGTATATATTCGGAATGATGTGGCCTTTACCATTCTTCAAGTTTTTCCTTCTGCCAATCCAGAGTTTAACTATATCTGGATTAGGTTCAAACTTCACAAGCACAGCATATACTTCTGTTTCCTTTATCGCAGCCCAAATATGTCTGATGATGACACGGTATCCGTATTTGACAATATCTCCAACAATATTGATCATTTGCTTTCTGTCTCCCCCTCTTCCGAAATCGTCCTGGCAGGCGATTTTAATGTTCATAATATACCGTGGCTCAGACATTCTTCTACCATAAGTCCTGCGGGCCGTTTCGTTGAACTCTTCTGTGAATCATTTAATTTACAACAGCTAGTGGATGCACCAACGCGAATTCCCGATACAGCTGGTGATAAAGCTAATTTACTCGACTTATTTCTAACATCTCATCTGGACAAATATTCCATCTCAGTCGGTTCCCCTCTCGGAAATTCAGACCATAGCTTAATCACGGCTCAATTTACCACCTCAAACCTGTGCCGCTCTACTTCTCCACCTACAAGTAGGCTTCCTTGGCACTATAAGAATGCTGATTGGGAAAGTCTCAATAAGTATCTTAGAGAAATTGATTGGTCGGTCTGTTTTGCTTCGAGGGATGTTGATGAATGCACATTAGAATTTAGTAACATACTAAATCTTGGGATGCGTGAATACATTCCGTATTTTTACAGCAGATCTCAACAACAGCATGATCGCCCCTGGTTTAACGATAAGTGCAACCAAGCTATAAAAGCGAAAGAGTCTGCTTTTCGGGCCTATCAATTGAATCCATGTCCGGAAATGAAACAAGTCTACAAGACAGCACGGAACACCTGCAAGTCCATTATCCAGAGAGAAAAATTTCTTTTTGACCAGAATATTAGACAAAGAATCCTGGCGAGCCGCAAAGGTAGCAAAAGCTTCTGGTCCCTGGTCAAAACCATCAGGAACAACTTCACCAGCTCCTCTATACCTTCACTACTTAATAATGGTGAAGTGATTGTTAACTCCCTGGATAACGCTAATAATTTAGCTGCTAGATTCGCATCAAATTCTTGTCTTCCACCTACTTCACAAACACCTGTTTTGCATCCACCGTGTCAATGTGTACAAGAGCTCATACACGTTCGTACGAGGGGTGTGTTCACGGTCCTTAAGGGGATCAACATCTCCAAAGCCGCAGGTCCTGATGGTTTTTCGCCCCTGTTAATTAAAAGCTGTGCCTCATCCTTGGCTAAACCTCTGCGCAAACTATTCTACTTGTGTTATTCGACAGGAAAATTTCCAACTGCTTGGAAGCTAGCTCACGTTCAGCCTATTCCCAAGAAAGGAGAGGGTAGCGATCCCGCAAATTATCGACCAATTGCGATCACTTGGATTCTTTCAAAGGTTTTTGAATCTATCATTAACTCAAAATTAATGAAGTATCTAGAAACTAATCATCTCATCAACGATCGCCAATATGGCTTCCGAGCTGGACGCTCATCTGGAGAATTGCTGACCTTTCTTACGGAACGTTGGAACCGTAGTCTTCACAATTTTGGTGAGTCTAAAATCGTTGCCCTAGATATTTCAAAAGCCTTTGGTAGAGCCTGGCATCCAGCCCTTTTAGCCAGACTTAAAGCACTAGGTCTGTCCCCTCCTCTTCTATTATGGTTTGAAAGTTTCCTATCTAGTCGCCAAATACGTGTTGTATTAGATGGCGTTACATCTGAACCGCATCCCATAAATGCCGGTGTGCCTCAAGGCTTTGTTATCTCTCCAACTCTCTTTTTAATTTTCATTAATGATCTGCTTTCCCTTACTTTCAATCCCATCCATAGTTTCGCAGATGACAGTACTCTTGATTTCGCTTACTCCTTTGACACTCTTGCGGAATCCAGAGGGAATGCCGCATGTGTTAAACGAAATTGCATGACTAGATCATTGAATAACGATCTTAACAGCATCCTCGCTTGGAGCAAAGGAAATCGCGTCGAATTCAATGCATCTAAGACCCAGAGCTCTCTCATCTCATTAAAACAATATCATAACTTAACCACACCCGTTTCTTTTGATGGAGCATTAATTTCTGATTCACCGTCATTAAGCATTCTTGGCATTAATATTTCCAGTAACTTAAACTGGACAGATCACATCTTCTCTGTTGCCAAAGAAGCATCGAAATGTCTTGGATTTCTGAAAACGTGTAAGAAATATTTCACCCCGTCAAATCTAGCGCTCCTGTACAAGTCCTACATTAGACCTAGAATGGAATACAACTCCCATATATGGGCCGGGGCTGGTCGCACAGCCTTAGCTTCATTGGATATTGTCCAAAAGAGAGCCTTCAAACTCATTGGCGATTTGCCAATAACTTGTCATATCGACTCACTCGAGCACCGCCGCAATGTTGGATGCCTTTCGCTCCTTTATCGCTATATGCATGGTCAATGTTCTGATGAAATATCTAGTCTAATCCCTTGTAGAATGATTCCTGCACGCAATACTCGCGCTGCAAACCGAGCACATCCTTTAACCCTTCAAATTACTTTCGGCCGTACAGTAAAATTCCGTGATGCTTTTTTATCCCGAACAGTGCGAATGTGGAACAGCTTACCATCTTCTGTTTTTCCTCCGGCATACAAACTGCGGAAGTTTAAGGGCGACATACATCGGCACCTCCGCCACTCTCCTCATATCCCGTAATCCTTTCCCTATATCCTTCCTACCATGCTGTGCTTTGCATCATAAGGTATCCCCTGAGCTTGGCTTAATAATATAAAAAAAAAAAAAAAATAACATAAGCTGTGAGCTAGAGGTTTTATACCTGCTTATAGATATTGTCGAAGATATGAATTCTTGTGCAAGTATTATTTGAATATAGTTTTCTACTTTATAAATTGATAGGATTGTTGTAGGGCGGGGGTGGGGGCTGTGAAAGTAAGCCGTTTGAGTATCAAAATACGAACTTGAACGCACCAGCTTATTTCAGACGTCAGTGGCCTTTTTCAGTTCTATGTGTTTAGATACATATACCAGGTTTGTGTACCCTTCATCAGATGATGCCAGGCTTTCAGCATGGGCAAGCTGTTCATACCACTAGGTCACGATCTGCAAAATTTCGCCTATCAGCCATAATAGCAATAATTTTCGTAAAATTTGATATTAATTTGACAACTCTGAGAATTTTGGTCTACATATGTGGATTTTTCAGATCGGTAAGCGAATTTAAGATTGTAAAGTTGCTTTCCTCTCATATTATTTCCACTTCTGTCTGAAGTGTTCGTTTAGTATTTGCTCCATGGTTTTCCACGCCTGTATAGAAATTGTTTCTTTTAGTAAAATTAGTATATTTAACTCACTTATTTTATTATGCGAAGATTAAAAAGATGTGGAGATTAGAAAGTCGCCCGAATTGTAAAAAACTAAATTTTATATTCCCAACCAAAGTATCCTAATCTTCATATAACAGAATCTTGCCTCGCCGCCAAATTGCGAATTGAATAATATGGTTGAAATTGTGTAAACCTAGATAGCAAGAACTGAATCTTTCTGGATCATATTCTTCTAGGGTTTGGTGTTCATTCTAACCCTCAGCGGATGCATATTCCTTTAAGGTAACGAAGTATAAATCAGAGTGATGTAGGTTTACGAACGTTTAAGTTCTTATTCTTTAAATATCATTTTTTATTCTCCTATAAGTTTGATGAAGGCAATTCACATTATACTGACAGCGGGGGATACTCTTTTCTTTCTGTCCTTCCCGTTCATTATAAAATAAAGTAAAAATTGAAAATAATTTTTCATACCAAGTAACAGTATTTAAAAACTGCAGCAATTATTAAAATGAATGGTAAGTTGGAAGGGCAAGAGGTAGGGGTAGATTCTTCTCGAAATTTACACAGGTTTTATTGAAATTATACAGAAAGAAGGCGTTTAAGTTATAAAATTGAAAAAAGTTGATGTAAACATTTTCAACAAAGTTTCTCCAATTTTCAGTATAATTCTTTACACTCTACGCATGTCAAAAACTTTTTAGAAAAATTATTAAAAATATTCATTGAGCTGAATAAAATTTTTCTCTTTGTTAACTTGCCCCGTCGCACAGTGGTCCCAAACCCCGAAAAGCTGTCCAAAAGTCAAAGACGTATTCAATTCGGGTGAAAGTTTGTACTCGGGAGTTTTCGGGGTCGCTGATTACGAATTCGAAGTCAAAATGTAGAAAAACAAAATGGCGGATCCAATATGGCGGATATTTCTTAAAAAAGGTATTCAATTCAGGTAAAATTCTGTACTCGGGAATTTGAGAAATTATGATTGTGAATAAATGAAATAGAAAATGTAACGACAGTTGACATTTGAAGATTTGGGAAGAAGAGGATTGGAATACAGTAATTAATCATTATTACAATGGCGATGAATATTTATAATATATTTCTTTCATTATTTTATTTTCAGTCGATATAATTTGAGCAACAATTTCCTATAAACAATATTACAGACGCGAGAATTACGAAAAACTGCAGAAAGTGAACACCAAGGTGGTTCTTGTTTGGGATATGTTGATTTTTCTTTTAAAAATGGTGCTTAACCGATTTCAAATAAAAATTATCCACAAAACCGAAGTCGCAGCCAGATGCAGCTAATTGTTGGATATGTTTTGAAGAAATGTCTCAGTTTCCATTAAGTTTCAGAGCAGGATTCGATGAGGGTTTTGACTTATTGCTTTTTCAGAACATAACCAAGAAAAATACCACTACTTTTATTAACAAATTTCTATTTCATACATTGTCAACAATAATTTCGAGCAACACATTCAAATTGTACTTACTTTCTGGAGAAGAATCCATTTTGAGGAATCAAAATCCGTTCAATTTTCGCGATTCTACACGTGTCTCAACTTTGTCTTATTTTCGACGCGCGACGAGTAAACGATGCAGCTGCTCTAAGGCTCACGAAAGGAATGCATTCCAACGCCAGGTAGGGACGCTCCCCCTCTCTTAACGGTCATAATACATACTAGAGGTACCACTACAACTATTTCAACCATTGAAAGATCCTAGAAAAAAAAATTTCGACTTTTGGCCAGCTTTTTGGGGTTTGGGACCACTGTGCGTCGTCATCGCTAAAACTAAAGATAAATTAAGACAATTTTTGCCATGTAGAATTCTCAGTTGGAATTTAGACTAAAGAAGAAGAAGGATCTGAGTAGACTGCGTAACACAAAATGGGTATAACGCGAGACAGAAAGACAGTGAGGGAGAGAGAGACAGAATGGGTGAAAAAGAAAGAAAAAAGTGAGGAGGATGATAGAAGGAGGAAGGGAGGAAGAAATGAAAAAGGGAAATGTAGAGCGGGAGAGATAGAAATAGAGAAAGAAAGCCAATATTTAAGCTCTTAAAAGGGGACTTGTGTGACTTAGATATTTTTTTCAGCTCAGAATATCCCAGCAGTGTAGGCAGTCATTTCAGTTGAGTGCAATGAGTGCCGAATAAAGCAGAAGAATATATTCGTTACTTTTTTTTTCATTATATTCTTACAAACGACCAAGCATCAATTTCATTGCAGGGATATTGCCTTCTTTGATTAGTACAAGATTGTTAATGCTTACATTTGGTGCAGGTGAGTTCCACTTATTCTTACATTGTAATTGGTTTAGATAACTCTGTGACCACTGCGTCCAAAATTGTTGTTGCGCCCAGTGTATACGTTGCCAACTATCAAGCATATTGATACGAAGCTCCTAGAGATCTAAATCAATGACGGCAGTAAGAGGCTTCCCGATGATAAAGTATCCGGGTGTCGGGGCTGTGAAGTCGGGCGACATCGGCTGTATTGGTCTTGAGTTAAATATCGCTTCAGTTTGAACGAGAAGCGTGTTCAGTTCTTCGAACATCAAAGAATGTCCTTGGACAACTCTTCGAAAGTAGTTCTTCGCTGACTTCACTTCAGCTTCCGACAAACCGCCAAAATGTGGTGACCTAGGTGGTATGAAATGGAACGATATATAATCTTTGCTTCAAACGATTTCCTGTCTTGCTTCTGCAGATAGAAAGATATCACGTAGTTCCCTTAAGTCTGAATTCGCTCCCACGAAGTTAGTGAAATTGTGGCAATATAGATTTGCATATAACCCTCGTCGTCCAATAAAGCATCTTAAAGCAGTGAGGAAAGCAGCTGAGGTCGAATCACTAGTTAACTCAAGGTGTACAGTTTTCGTCGCAAAACAAATAAATATGGCTATATACGTTTTCGTTGGCTGCTTTCCTCTTTGTTTTAAATGTGTATAAAACGGACCATAGAAATCAACCCCAGAGTTTACAAATTGTCGACCTGGCTGTACTCTTTCCGGTGACAAGTTACCCATCAGTTGCTGAATAATCTTCGGCTTAGTGCGAAAGCATCGGATGCAGGAACGCACAGTCTGCTTAGCTAAATTAAAGCTCTTAATGGGCCACAACTTTTGACGCGTTATGGATAATAATGTTTGAGGTCCAGCCTGCACGTTTTTACAATGTATGTAGGTCGTTAGTGCCTTTATAAAGGGATGAGATCAAGGTATAAGCATTGGATGCTTTGCGTTGTGCGATATGATTGCATTTTCTATACTTCTTCCGACTCTAATAGTGTCATCAGTGTCGATGAATGGAGACAAATTTTTTAAACGGCGGTTTTTTTCTTAATTGTCCAGTCTTTATTAGCGATCGATGATCATCTGCAAAGGAACGCTATTGGATGAGTTTAATAATAGTCTTTAAAGATTCGTCTCTTTCATTTGCTTTTATCATCTCAAAGTAACGTAGAGCTAGTAGTAGTTTCAGGTTTCTTATGAAGCGAAGTATATACACAAATACATTTAGATGCTTAATAAAACAAATTTGTAAGCTTGTATGATGTCTACCTTCTCACATGTTATAAACGCCATTTTGGCCTTGTGTCTTTCAGGTGCAGTGATTACTTTAATGTCCAAGTGCTTTTGATTACATTTCCATCTTGAATCAGGCTGCTTTAAGAACGTGGGCCGATTTAACCAAATTTGAGACTTTAAGAATTCTTCTGGTAATACACCACGTGAAACTATGTCTGCAGAATTACTATGACTTTCAACATGACCTCAGCATTCCGTACTGGACGACTGACGAATGTTAGCTATGCGGTTGGCTACAAATGTACACCAGTTAGAGGATGGCTCCGCCAACCATGTCACCACTATTTGTGAATCTGTCCAGTAAAAGGTAGGATCAATTGAAATGTTCAATGCCTGCCTCACACGAGCGACTAATTGTACCATCAGTTATGCTGCACAGAGCTCTAAGCGGGGTATGGCTACATACCTTAATGGACCAACTCGTGACTTAGCCCAAATTAGACTAACGTTAATGTATTGAAACTTCTCAAGACATCTGAGGTAAAGGCAACATCCATACGCCCTTTCACTCCCATCTGAAAAGGCATGCAATTGGATGTCAGATGGGTAATAAAACAAGTGCAGTCGCCTTGGAACTTCAAATGATTCGATTTGACTAAGTTGAGTTCTGTACTTTAACCAGTTGGTATGATAATCTAATGGAAGCGACTCATCCCAATTAAGCTTAAGTTTCCACAACTGCAGCATAAATATTTTTTCCAAGAACAACCACTGGATTAATAAGCCCCATTGGATCATATAAACTTCTAATACTGTTCACTTTATAATCTTCCGTTCGTCCTTGTTAGTGAGATTAATTTTTACATTAAGCTTATCTTGTAGCGGATGCCAAATAAGATCCAGTGTTCTCACAACGTCGTTTCATGAAATTGAGTAGATTTCTTGTTAGCACGAATTGTCCACTTCGTAGTATTTCTTCAGCTTGCCGTCTAATTTCTCTAGCTTCATGTAGCGTGTTAGCACCTGTGATTTAGTCATCGACATAAAAATCTGACTATATTATGCTCGATTCAACCGGATTAATTCTTTCTTCATCAATGGCTAATTGTGTCAACGATCTAGTGGCTAAAATTGGTACCGCTGCTGTTCATAGGTGACTGTTTGCAATTGAAATAGTTCAAGTTCGTGGCTAGGATGATCTCACCAAACCATACTCTGAACCACTCTGTCTTCAGTATCAATAATATCTGCCGATACATTTTGCAGATGTGAGCAGTTATAGCTACAGAATGCATTCGTGCATTCGGAATCGAAGTACTATGCTGAACAATTCCTGTTGTACGACCGGGCCTACCATCATTTTATCGTTTAAACAATAATTGGTTGCGGATTTGCCCGACGCATCAAAGACCAGTCTTAGTTTTTGTACTTGAGCAGTCTGACTCATTGAGGCAGTGGTGTGGCATTACATATTTAATTGCTGCGATTTAATTTTCTTCAACTTTTCGCATATGTTCAAGCAGGCTTATACTCATCGATGAAATCCCTATATTGTTTAAAGAGCGTCTCGTCTTTGTGAAGTCGACATTCTAAACTAAGAAACCTTCTTATAGCTATTTGCACGCAGTCTCCTAAACAACTTGTGCTTTGTAGAAATGGAATTTTTACTATAACTCGACCTTAAGAATCACGTTTATGATGAGCTGTGAAATGATGGATCTGTTAGGAGTTGTACTCATGTGGCTTTAAAGCTCCCAGAATTTCTTCAAAATTTTCGAAAGCGATTCACTATCTTCTGAGGAAACAGAGACCATATTGTAGCTATACCTGCGTGTGCCCGTGGTAAATGTTCGACCTGATACTGCCCATCCTAGCGTTGTCTTTTGCAAAATAGGTAAGTTTTCTCCCAAAATAATCTGACCAACTTGTAGGAGTTGAAAAGTAGCTCAGCGCCAATCAGAAGATCTATTTGGTTCGGTTTATGGAACTCAGGATCAGACAGTTGAAAATTTCTGGGAATATTCCAGGAAGATGGTTGAAGTGCAGTAATACTGGGAAGAACCATTACATCCAAGTCAGCTGAAAAGTTGTTCCATCTAGAAAAAATGTTAATATGTGTCTGAAATTTAGACGACAAGGTTGAATTGTCGCCAATGCCATTGATCAATGTGTGAAGCGGAATCTGAACTTGCCCTAGGAGCTTACCTCGTGAGTCTTTGATGTCGACAATAACAGTTGGCATAAGAATATAAGATATATTATTTCCGCTGGGTTGAATTGAGCGGAGTGAAGTTTGATTGAATTCACATGAGGTAGAAGGATGTGAATGGTACAAGAATGCGTTGCTCCTTAGCCTTTCGCTGCATTTGTTTATTACGTGACCATTCATTTTACATAACGCACAATGTCGATATTTGGATGTGATTAGCGTGATCTTGCATGTTGGGTAATTTATACCCCCCTGCAACTAGATTATTAGTTTGAAACTTCCTTGAAATTTCAATTTTTTTTAGAGTTTTTGCCTAAAAATCCCAATAATTCTTGCAGAGTTGGAAGTCCTGAATCTGGTGTTCTGTCCTCCCCATGCAGACCTAAAAGTCGTGTCCATTTTTTGTAAAATAAGATACACTATTGCGTCATCCCCCTGTTTCACAGGCCGACCCAAGTGCTCGTAGTTGTACATTGGGGTTGTCTACAAAGTATCTTATTTGCTCCAGCTTATTGGCGCTTATGAGCTTAATATTCAATAGGGCTTCTTGGTGTGCCTGAAAAATTAGTTTTCTATATCCATATCTGGATTTCAGAAGATTCAATGCTACGTCACAGTTATTTGCCTTGAATTCAAGCGCTGAAATTTGGTTTGTTACTGACCTTGTTAAGCTGGCTTTGAGATACTATTTATGCAGATTGCTTAAGGATTGTTCTTCATGTATTAGAACTTTGAATGTTTCAGAGTAACTTGTCCATTGCGTGACATCTCCACTGAAGCTGGGTAGCGATATTTGGGCAAACCTACATTATTTCGAGTGCAAGCCGATTCAGTTGCAGTCTGGGAATTATCTTGGGTTTGTTGGTTTCGTTGAATAAGAGTGTACAAATTAGGTTGTTGCGAAAAATAATTTTCTTCATACGAAGCACGAATTTCTTCTATCAGCTCGTCTTCATCAAGCTTTTCAATTTGTGACGGAATGTTAATGAAATTTATCATTTGGTTTTCAACATGTTATAACCGCAACACCAATGCAGCTATCGAAGCACTTTCACTTGCTTTCTCCAAAAATTCTTTGATGCGCTCTCCCCTGATCGGTGACAATTCTTTTGGGAATGCGGTAGCGCGTGACAATTTCGTCGAATACAATTTGCGCTATCGTTGTAGCTTCCCCATTTTGGTATGGCATACCAATCTACAAACTTCGTGAGGTTATCCTGAAACGTTAATATATATTTGATTCGGGATTCAGTCTCCTCTAGTGGGCCGACTATATCTAGATAGATTTTATCAAATGGTTGTTCCGCTATGTCTGTAATCACCATCGCCATTTTATACTGTGGTGAGGCCTTCATGGTTTGACATTTGGCACACCGCTGAATGTGCTTTTTGATGTCACTAAGCATGTGCCTCCACCAGTACATTCTTCGAATCCGTTTATAGGTTTTTATCACTCCCTGAGGGCCGCCAAAGAGAGAATCATGATAATCCTATAAGATTAATTGAATCTCCTCTGGGCTTGTGATTACTTCAGGGGGACGAGTTTCGTCTACAATTTGTGGATTGGTACTAGGTGGACTGTCAAGGTATCCGGCCTCTTCTGGATGATGATTTTGCTCTTTTTGTTCTATTGGTTTTGCCTGGCTCCTTAAGGTCCGATGAGTGTTTTCCTCCTCTATGTCCGAGTCCATTTGATGGTGGACTATAGCTTCTACCGTCAAGGTTGTAGTTTCCTTGTCTTTGCCATTATCCAGTGGAATGCGGCTTAAAGCGTCGGCATTCGTGTTGTACTTTCCGGGGCATATACTCAATTTTATAATTGAACTCGTAAAGTTTATGGTGAGATTCTGGGTCTTTTACATTGAAGACACCCTTGAGTGGTATGTGATCTGTATAGACCGTGAACTCTCGGCCTTGCAGATAACACCTGAAATTTTTAGTCGCCCAAACTATAGCCAGTAACTCTTTCCCAATCGTGGAATAGTTATATTCGGCTTTGTTCAGGGTACGGCTGGCGTAGGCAATGGTTTGGTCACTTCCTACCTCTCCTTGATATAGGACTGCTCCAAGGGCCTCGCTGCCGGCGTCTGTGGTAAGGATAAAGGGTTTTGAAAAATCGGGATATATTAAGAGTGGAGGGGAGATTAAATCGTTCTTAATGTTCTGAAATACCTCTTGGCATTTCTCAGTCCACTTAAACTTTACATCCTTTCGGAGTAAGTTTGTTAGAGGACGTACTGTTTTTGAAAAATCGGGTATGAATTTTCTGTAGTAATAGGCAAGGCCCAAAAATAATTGCACTTTGCCTTACTGTCTTGGGGATGGGCAAGTTTGGACGAATGCCGTTTTGCTTGGGTCAGGTAGTGCTCCTTGGTTAGAACATTTGTGTCCTAGATACACTACCTCGCGCCTGAGAAATTGACATTTCTCAGGTTGAAGTCTCAGGTTATTTTCTCTTAAACTGTCAAAGACTTTGCGAAGCTCATCGTTGTGGTCTGCCAGACTTTTTCCATAGATGACTTTTCCAGCTAGTAGACCATTTAGACTTATGTCTAGAGGAAAGTCTGGCGGTGGCCACACTGAAGTCGGGCGGATGAAAAGACCCTTTTTTATTACTGGAGGGTTTATAGTCGAACCGGGGAGTTTTTGGGTCGACTCTTTGTCGTTTCCCTGTTTTTTATTCTCCCATATTTGCTTTTGTCGACATTCGTCGATCTTGTGTCCGCGGCGCCCACAAAAATCACATTTTTGTCTTACATTAAAGACTCTGGGGCCTTGTATATTGCTCGGGTCGGACTGTGGCGCATTGTTAGGCGATCCTCGTGTGAAACGAGTTGCAGACTGTGCTTGGCTATTTCGATAGTCGCGACAGTCATGCCCGTAACTTCTGCAGTTGGCGCAGAAGGGGGTGTTCTTGCGTTTTAGACACTCCGTGTAGGTGTGTCCCCGCTTCTGGCAGAAATTACAAGTGATGTTTTGTACCAGATTTTGTGTATCCGGTTGTCTAGAATCCCTTCGTGGAAATGGCGGCGTAGCGGTTCCGCTTGTACGTATGGGGATTATTAAACTGTCTGGGCTCTTGTGCTCGTGGTGATGCATACATGGGTGGCTGTGGTGCTTGATTCTAGGGAGTTTGGCTAAGAGCTCGAACTCGAAGACTAGGTCTATTGGTGTCATTGGATATGGCTGTTGCGTTAATAGTGTTTAGACGAAAACTGTGCCTGCTTGTAGCTTTTCCATATCTAAAGCCCTTTATTATCAGCTGCTCTAGATCATTTTCTACCAGAGTGAGGAGGTTCTGGCATAGGGGGGGATTGGTCACTCCACTTTTGAGGGCTTTTTGGCGAAGTCTGCCAACTGTGTCTTCACAGCTGGGGCTGCCGTTGCGCCGTACTTCAGTACCGCTGCCTCGTTGCAAAGCATCAACAACTGCTTCACTCTTGTTGTGAAGACAGTGAGAGTTTCCAACGGTTTTGCCTCATTGTGAGAAATTTGTTGACCAACTCTTGGTACGATTCTCGTGGGTAGGTAGGTTCTGTTCAGGCGTCCCTCCACCTCACTAAAAGTAGTTGGAACGTCCGAAGCAAACAGCTGATAGGCATCGCCACGAAGCCTTGTGGGCAAGATGTGTAAGAAGGCTGCTTTTTCTTCCTCATTTAAACAATGTAGGGCCTGCTTGCAACAGCTGTGGGGTATTTTCACCCGAAAACAGAGGAACTAGTTGTGCCGTGAGCTTGGTCACCTTTGCATAATCCACCATTGTGATTATCTTTTTAGTTAAACTTTGTAGGGTAGTCTACTTGTGCCTTGTCGAGTTTTCAGGGCTGGTTTCTGGACTTGATTCCGTAAAGGATACTTCTCGCCAGCCACTAAGGACATTTTCGGCGGTTTTTTGGTCAGACGCGTCACCACTAATATCACTGTCACTTTCAGCGCTTACAACTACACTGGCTGAGCTCTTTTCTAAATCTAGTGAACGTGAAAGCCCGGCGAATTCGATAAGCTCCTGTTTGAATTGCTCTGTATCTTTTTTAAATTTCTCGATTTTTGTCAGCCTATGCTCTCTGCCTTGACTTAATGTGTGGTCAAGAGCGTCGCAGTGCGTGACAGTGAGCTTATCGGATTCACCTGCCTTCTCTAATAACTTATCTAAAAATTTATCTAGACTTACTTTAGATACAACTGTGGGCCCTGTTAAAACGGTGCCGCTTCGAAGGCGAACTCCTGCTTCTTCTTGCTGTGATGGGTCTGGATTCTGGCGCTCATGGCTACCAGATTGTGCAGCGTTGTCTTCTGAGGCATTGTCTGTACCTTCTCGGAGGTGTTGCGAATTTTCACCTGGGGATTGCTCCGCGTCGGATGAAGGTGTAGAGTTTTCCTCTTGCATGTACGTCCCGCGTTGTCCAAAAGGGGGCTTCCAGCCTTCTTGGAGTATTCCCTTCTGGAATGTTTCTTGATACTGGGGGGGCTCCTGCCGTCTTAATTCCCTTGGCTAAAATTGAAAGGGGGGCTTTTGCCGACTTCGAGATCCCTTTCAATCCTGGAACGAAGTTTTTCTTTTGTATCTTCTGTTTACCGCCGGGGGCCCTAGGCCGACTTATTCCCTTGGATATGGTTGAAATGGGGTCTTAAAGCCTTCTTCGAAATCCCCTTCAATCTAGGAACGATGGTATCTTCCTTCTGGAGTTGGTTGTCCGTTGTCCTGACTTCTTTTCGGTGCTGGGTAAGAGCTTGTGTAAAGTCCTTTGTTGATGTTTCTTTTTTCACTCACTGGGGTGAACGCTTGCTCGCCTGGAGCAGAGGCGCCTACAGATGATGTCTGCCCCGGAGCGTTGGGGTGACGTGGCCGTATAGTGTGGCTTGTGTCACAGTTTCCGCGTAGATTCTTGCAGGATCAAGGCTTTTCGAGCTTTGACGATCTTTTAACTTTGACCAAGCTTCCTTGATCCTACCGGCTGCGCCAATTGTTATATATATATCGTTCGTGGTTATTTAATTATGTTGGTTGAACGTCCGGTTTATAAACTTCCTATTTTCTCCTTAAGATTAACGCTCACCTAAGTGCAGTTAATCCAATGCAGCTTAATAACACAACCACTCTTAGAACAACATTTTTTTTTATTCACCTTAACACTATTTAGATGACATAAAAATTCGATTTCTCTTAAAAAACGCTCACTAAAGTATACGAATAAGTTTATGGAACTTAGTTCCTAGAAAATCTTAAAGATTCCACTTTTTGGAAAACACTCAGTAAAATTATATGAAGTCGTTCTTTTATTTTTCTTCTTAGTTTCTACAAAATCTTAAAGACCGCCCGAGATATCCGTTTTTAACCACTAACTTTTCCAAAAAAATTAAAAATAACTCGAAGTTAAAGAAGTCAAAAACACAACTCACCCCAACATACCAAAAAACCAACTCAACTCTTGATCACATTCATCGTGATCAAGAGCCGTTGTTCAGGATAGAAAAATTCTAAATTGCATTTTGTTATCCTGAGAAAATTTTACTTTTTAATTCTGGACTAGTTCAAACATGTCCAGAATTATTCGCGTTTTACGATGGCTTCAAAAATGTAATCTTACACTTTTAAAAACATCCACCACCGTCCCGTCGTTTGAAAATCGCGACGCGCATATACATACAATGCATTTATGAGGCGCGCATTTCTTATCGTGTAAGCTTTTTATCGTAATACGTATGTACGTATGTACATACATGTTGAATCTTTTCGGGGCAAATTGTACTGAAGGTACGATTTGCGTTTTGATTTATTTTTTAAATAAATGGTTGAAATGACAAATTTTGCTGGAGGCAGAACTTGTCGTGGAAATTTTTAAGTAAAATGACTTGGGTTGTATACTGAAACTTTTGTTTTTCCCAAGTCGTTTTATGGGGAAAATTTCATGAGTTGTTATTCCCGTTTGGGAAGATAAACTAATTATGTTTTATGTATGATTAGGTTATCGAATTTTATAATTTATGATTTTATATGCCAAATTTTAGGTTTTTAGGTACATGATTTTGTATATCTACCCATTTATACATATATGTACCTAGTGTTTTATATATATATAACAACTTTAAAGACCTGAAACCACAAAAAAATAACGACGCTTCTTGGGAATGATTAATTTCTACCGCCGTTTCTTACCACACGCTGCGACTCATCACGCTAACTTATACGGCTATGTGTCCGGCTCTATGAAAGATGGTGCTAAACGCATTGACTGGTCTAGCCAAGCAGATAAATCTTTCGAAGTGGGTAAAGCTCAACTTGCTGAGACAGCTCTTCTCACCTTTCCCATGGTTTCGGCTGAACTGTTATTATGGGTAGACCCTTCGGATACTGCTATCGGTGCGGCGTTAGAGCAAAAGATCGCCGGCGACTGGCAACCGCTGGGATTTTGCTCTGTTAAATTGAACAACGCTCAACAGATGTATAGCACCTATGACCGAGAGCTACTTGCGGCCTATAAATGTATCCAATATTTCAGGTATTTACTCGAGGGACGGGTCTTCACACTCTACACAGACCACAAACCATTGCAGTACGCATTTCAACAAAACCTGGAAAAGGCCTCTCCCCGGCAATTACGTCATTTAGACTACTGGGCCAATTTACCACGGATATAAAACATGTGCCCGGGCAGGATAACGTGGTTTCCGTTGCCCTATCTAGGGTAGAGGAAATCCAACTGCTAGGCCCAATCAACATTGAAATTATGGCTGAAACGTAATGTCAAGATTCGGAATTGCAACAGCTGCTTCAAGATTCTCGGTATAAATTCGAAAAGTTCCCCATTTTTGGCTCTAATAAAGAGCTATTCTGTGAAGTTTCGGAAACCAAAATGCGCCCATTTATTCCTAACGTTTTTAGAGTACAAATTTTTAAAACCATTCACGATTTGTCCCACCCGAGCATTCGCACAACAAACAAAATGGTTACGTCGGGGGTACTTCTGGACGTCCATTAACAAGCATGCCAACACTTGGGCATGGGCTTGCATAGCTTGCCAACGATGCAAGGTATCTAGACACGGCAAAAATGCACTAGGGTCATTTCACGAATGCACTGAGCGTTTCCAGACTATGCAAATTGATCTTATTGGTCCGATGCCCCCCTCACAAGATTTTAGGTATTGCCTGACAATGATAGATAGGTTTACGAGATGGCCAGAAGTCGTTCCTCTAATGGACATTAGCGCGGAAGCAGTCCCGACTGCACTCTGCCAAGTCTGGATAGCTCGTTTTGGTATTCCTTGAACGATCATAACAGATCAAGGATCAATGGATTTTTAGAGAGATGGCATCGGACATTTAAGTCCTGTGTAATGGCTTATCAGGAAAAGACCTGGACAAAGGCCTTACCCTTTGTGCTACTGGGACTTCGAACTACTTTTAGGGAGGAATTTCTCGGCACCCCTGCAGAACTCGTGTATGGTGAGGGCCTGCGCATACCCGGTGATTTTTTACAAAATTCACAGTATCGGCCTCAGAATCAATTCATCACCTCTTTACGCGATCTCTTTTCGGAAATCAGACCTGTCATAGCATCGAACCACTCTCGTCGAGCAACTTTTACATTTAAGGACTTTGACAAGTGTTCTCACGTGTTCCTAGGAACCGATGAATTACGCATGTCCTTCCAAGGACATTACGAAGGACCTTATAAGGTTATTCAATGTAGAAAGCACTACTTCACCCTCAAGATCAAGAATAGGGAGGTTAACGTTTCGATTGATCGATTAAAACAATGTTATATTTATGCAGAGTCTTTTAGCGAAGACCAAGAGTATTCAACGAACATTTCATCTCGTGATACTCTCGCACCGGAGGAATTTACTCAGCCAGCGACTGGTAGCTCCCCGATGCAAGAGAAGGGCATTGAAGAACGTTTCCGGCCAGTGACGGAAGACTTCAATGCACCGATCAACTCACACACTAGGGCGGCGTCTCCGTCGGATGCATCAACACGACATATAAGGTTTATGCCTGATGGCTTAACCCGAATCCCGTCACGAATGACCCGGGCTGGACGAGCCACTAGACCACCACAACGTTTCAGGTAACGCCAAATCTAAGGTTTTGCTGGCAGGGGAGTATCTGTGGTGACGCGGATATTGACCACCTCTCTGAACACGTGACTAGCCAACATGTACATCGGGCAATTTTATCCGTCGAAATGTCTAACTATTAATACTAGGGTGAGCCTAGAAAGCGGTAAATAATTAGGCGCGGTTTTTGAATAAAAAATATTTTTGTAAACAAGAGAATCAGTCTATTGTCAGAATTCAAGCTATCTAGTTAGAGATTTAAAAATATTTTGTTTTTTTTTTTGTGTAAAAGGATTTTTTATAAAGTTTGTCCTTTCGAAGAGAGGCTAAAAAAAAAGGAGAACTCTGAAGAGGAGCACAATAAAGAAATGGAAGACCTCTTTTTGGAATTCAACATCATTGTTTACTTTGAAGACTGATGCAGCGTTTAATGTTTATGTTCGCCGATGGGCGGAAACATATTACTTTTCTTTTGCAGATATAGATCCTGTAAAACCCCAGTAAAGTGGAAGCGATTTTGCTCCATACTGTAACCCCTGCGATTGCAGAACATAGGAAAAATCAGATGTTTCACGTCTCTACCTCAGAACTACGAGTTGATCATCCTCATACCTACGCCTATCAATAGATCCATAGGAAAAGAGCTGCGACCATATGGGCATAGGGCCCATTGATTCATTTGTTTTGTTCCATTGACGTGAGGCATCTCTGTCGAGAAGTTTCATGAGACATACTTCAAGGCATCCTTGTTTGCTTTTATGTTTATTACAGCGCGTCTCGGCACGTTCGCTTTCCGAGATTCGTCGACTTCTAATTCAAGAGGCGCACTGGGAGCACCCTAGTGCCATATCCAAACTTAACGCTATTTCAGACTTGGACTAATCATTGCATTCATAAGTAGCGCTTTCGGTCTAGATATTTAGGATACCAACTCCGTCAAGAATGCTCGGAGTAGCAAGGACTCAAAAACCTGCATATCGGATTGAAAGCTACACTCCTCATTCCAGTTGAATATCTTCGAACGAAAGAAGATATTTTAGTGAGGTCCTATCATCTCTATATTGGATACTCACTAAATATTTTCAAGGCAGGAAATTCACAGTTCACACCGATCACAAGCCTCTCAAAGTTATCTTTAATGTAAAACACCCAACTTCCCGCCAACAAATTGTCGGAATTCGATTATACCATCGAATACAAACCAGTGAAGTATAATACCAATGCGGATGCTTTAATCCGCATTCCACAAATATTAAGCGAAGACAATACAGGCAACACTTTAACGGTACAAGCCCAAGCCCACCACACAAAGGACACTGACGTGGAGGAAAATAATTCCCCAAAAGAAAAGGAAAATAAAGAAACCCGTTCATTGCTTCGCCGTGACCAGAGCTCAAAAACAGAGAGCCGAAGAGGCCAATACTAGCTCAAGAACGGAAACGGAAAATAAAAAAAATTAACCCCCAGAGGCGGACACCAACCCTCAGCTACGTTTGAACAAGTCATAATTCCAGTCAGCGCACCTGAGACAATTACGAGCCCCAAGGAAGTTGAAATAATCCTAAAGGATTATCACGACTCTCCTTTCGGCGGCCATCAGGGTGTCACTAAGACTTATAAAAGAATTAGACGCAAGTATTGGGTGAGACGCATGCTTAGCGATATAAGGGAATACGTCAAAAAATGCCCTAAGTGCAAAACAATTAAAGCATCTCCACAATTTAAAATCCCAGTGGTAATAACGGGCAGCGCAGAACAATCTTTCGACAAGGTTTACCTTGATATAGTAGGTCCACTAGAAGATACCATATCAGGTAATAAATATATCTCAACTTTTCAAGATAACCTTACCAAATTTGTGGTTTGGTATGCCATACCTAATAGAGAAGCACTAACGGTGGCGCAAATCTTTTTCAATTAAATTAGCACGCGCTATCGCATTCCAAAGAGAATAGTCACCGATCAGGGAACTAATTTCCTGAGTGAACTATTCAAGAAGGTCTAAGGGGATCCCTGCAGAACTGCTTGTGGCGCTTCTTGTTATTGTATGCTTGTTTTTTTTTTTTTAAGAAAAATACATTGTCGTGGAAGAAGTTTTTTTGCTGTGGTGTTTTTATTTTTTTCATATCTTCTTACACTTTTTGTTATTTACTATCCTGTTTTTCTTTCATAATTATGTTTCCAGCTCTAAAATCTGACAAGACAACTTTTTTTACAAAAACAAAACATTCTTTTTAATTTTCAAAGGCTCGATAATTTATTCGTCGCAAACGTAACTAGTAAAAATTCGACGAAACGTCATATCGAGTGAAGTGGGAAGCATAAATTGTTTAGGTATACAAACATTTAATATGGTCTTCAAACTGCTGAAGGTAAAGAAGTTACAGACTTCAGCATACCATCCACAGTTCAATGGAGCACTAGAGCGTATCCATAGACCATTAATCGAATATCTGCGTACAATCGTAGACGACAAGCCCAAAACATGGGATCAAATCCTACGAACAGCTGCAATCGTGTACGATAACAGTGTACACGAGGGTAGTTACCTCCAATGGACTGCCTTTACGGCTTCACAGCGGATGTGCCATCTAATTTAAAACGGGATCCCGAACCTGTTTACAACCGCGAAAGTTATTACCACATGCTAAATTACAGATTACAAAAATCATATTCCACGGCTCGTAAAAATCTCTTAGCCAGCAAACAATGCTCAAAGGCATATTGCGATAAAACAGTCAGACCTCTCACTCAAAGTAAAAGCCTTTGTGTATTCGGCTTTTACTTTGAGTGAGAGGTCTGACTGTTTTATCGCAATATGCCTTTGAGCATTGTTTGCTGGCTAAGAGATTTTTACGAGCCGTGGAATATGATTTTTGTAATCTGTAATTTAGCATGTGGTAATAACTTTCGCGGTTGTAAACAGGTTCGGGATCCCGTTTTAAATTAGATGGCACATCCGCTGTGAAGCCGTAAAGGCAGTCCATTGGAGGTAACTACCCTCGTGTACACTGTTATCGTACACGATTGCAGCTGTTCGTTCTCTCAAAACTAGGTTGGCCCATACCTGGTGTTACTCGTCATAAAAAGGAGTTTTGCATTTCTTTGCTAAAATTTATTTAAAAAGCTCTCGCGCCACCTTCAATTTCATGTTCCAATTAGACTATTTGCATTGTATAATATTTCAAATTAGAGCCAGCTTCAGTTCAATGTTTGTCTCTCTTTTCTATTGGTTTGTAACTAGATCTTCCTGTCAGCAAGCAACATTGTAATTCTAGAATTCTCTCAAGCAAGTTAGAAAAAGGTTTCGGTGCGCGTGCAGCTTCCTCTGTCTATGGAAAGTTACAAAAAATAAATTGGATTAATTGAAAACACACGTTGTTCTTATTAATAATTGTTTCCAAAAAGATTGGAAAAAACATTGGCGCCCCAGCAGGGACCGAGGAATAGTTTATCGCATAATTTCACCTGCGTGCGTTGCACATAACCTTGCTGAGGGATTCATTGCGTGTCCGCATTTTCGGATTCAATCATGATGGCTGTATATATGCATATATATATATATTTTGCTTCGATACACATTGCATCGCTCATCGTAGAAATCATTTGCATAATTTTCGAAATTGGTTTTCGTCCAATTCTATCTACGCAAACGGCAGAAAGCCACGCTGGAGATTTTATTGTGAACTTCGTTAGTTGGAGACAATCGCATACACATTTCGCTTCGATACAGATTGATTGTTCAGCGTGGGATTCATTTCGAACAATTCCTATAAACTGGATAAATATTTTTGTAAAATCTAGATTCATTTATTCTCGTATTTTATATATGATTTCATGTGTGCACGTGGTGATTTCTGAGATATTCCCAGCATTCTTGGCTCTTTGAGCTACCATTAGCAATATTTCGCTTGGACTCATATCGTTTGGTCTTCTTGGGATTTTGTCATAGATCATGGTGAATGAATAGCCATTACGGTAACATCAATTGTTGTACATTTATTGCCGACTAAGCGTGAGTACAGTTTCTATTCTTAAACATATGCAACTTGGAAGAATGCTTATTTATTGGAATCAAAAACGTTTCTACATAAAAAATATATGTATATAAATTATTTCCGGAATTGTCACATCGGATATTAAATATCGTTAAGCGGGCATAAAGCCAACATTAAAGAACATTCTAGAAGTGCGCGCGGTATTTCTTTTGAAAGGCAGCCTGACAGTTGTACCAGACCATAAAAAGCGGTATCTAAGTTTTAGTGCTTTAGGCAAAGTATATACATTTAAGTGCTTGTAATTAATTTATTGACTTTTGACCATTCAAATCGCTTGTTATTATCAACAAAATGTTTGGTGAAACCGAAGGAGAAAAGACTAAAGCTCCTGAGGGTTCTAAAAAAGATACCGGTAAGTCAAGGCTCGCCGATTTGAGCGTTTTAAGAGGTACGGTTACCATGCAGCAGACGAAGATAAAGAACTATATAGAAACGCCGGGTAGATCGATGTCGTTGTGCGAATTAGAGACAAGACTTGGCCTGCTCGAGAATTATATTTCGCGATTTAATGAAGTTCAATCGAAATTAGAGTGCGAGGACCCCGATAAACTTAAAAGTGATAAACGTCAATCATTTGAAGACACCTATACTGTTATAAAAAGCTCAATCCTCTCGTTAATGGATAAAAAGCGTCCGCGTGTGTCATTACCGTTCGTGGATCCTAGTTTCTCCTCTGCTATGCCAAACTCTAATGCCAGCTTACCAAAAATACAAATAAAACGATTCTCGGATAATTTAACGGAGTGGCCTGATTTCTATTCGACCATTAAAACATTAGTAGAGGACAACGAACATTTATCCCATGTCGAAGAATTATCATATTTACGCGGAGAGATGAAAATCCCTTGCAAATCATTAGCAATCTTAGCTTAGACAACGAAGGCATCGAAAGCGCTCTTAGTTTGTCGAAAGAGCGTTATGAAAACAAGCGCTTAATATTTCAAAGCCATATGCAGTCGCTCTTCAAGTTAAAAACCGTTGAAAGAAATTCAGTTGCACAATTGAGGGATCTTTCCGATTCTGTTAAGTCACATAGTCACCGAGGCAATTGCCGATGGTTTACTTCTTCAGCTCCTTAAGGGCAAAGTCGATGGGAAGAAGAAGCGCCTTCATGGAATGAATTTTCAAAATTCTTATAGAAGCGCTGCCAAACTCAGCTTAATAAAGCTTGTAATCTCTTCCAAGGCTCGGTTCATAGTATGTTGAACTGTCCTAAGTTTCTCAATCTAGCGCCTATTGAAAGATTTTCGGAGGCTAAAAGGTTACGTTTGTGCATCAACTGCTTGAACCATGGTCATATAGTGAAGGCTTGCAAATCCAACCGATGTCGTTATTGCAGCTCAAAGCATCATACGCTCTTGCATAGAAATTCACCTCCCGACAACAATGGCGTATCAACGTCTGATGATCCAGAAAAAGGTTGTCTATCTACTAACACTTAAAATCAAAACTCGGTAGCTATGACTTCGAACACGAGCGGTCAATCTTTGAAGGCGTCTCAAGAGCGAAGCTATGACACCTTACTCGCGACGGCTATAGTCGAGATAGAAAGCCATTGTGGAGAATTTATTCCTTATAAAGCTTTGCTGGACTCCGGCTCGTCCCTCCATTTCGTTACGGAACATTTGTTCAACATCATCGGCTAAAGAGAACCAGGACTAGCATCAGTATCACAGGCATTGGTGCTACACTCACTCCAGTCAAATACAAGACGCAACTTGTATTCAAGTCTCGTTTGAATGGCTATCAAAATTCCTTCGAAACCTTGATACTACCTAAAATAGAAAGTGATCAGCCATCTCGTCGTCTAAACTGTTTCGAGTGGAAGATTCCGCATAACATTGTCCTTGCTGATCCTCAATTCAACATCCCACAACCAGTTGACATATTGATAGGGCCTAGCTTGTTCTTTGAATTGCTGTCAGTGGGTCAAATACGATTAGGAAGCAATATGCCTCTATTACAGAAACCCGTACTAGGTTGGGTAGTCTCTGGTGCAAATTCTACACTAATGGGTAACTGTTTAATAGCTGCTGAATCCGAATGGAGAATTGAAGAGTTGCTTCAAAGGTTTTGGGTAGTCGAAAATTATAAGTCACAAGTGAATACCATGTCGCCTGAAGAAGCACCTTGTGAAGAGCACTTCGTAAAAAATGCAAGGCGGGACAACAACAACAAAAATACGTCAGTCTATAATCAGATTATACGTAAAAGCTTATCATTTACCATTTTTTAAAAATCAAAATAATATCCGCAATTACAGTTAGAATAATTTTAACAACAGCAGAAATTGTGTGGATCCGTACATTTAAGCCAGGGACTCCTTATTGACCCAAACTGTGGTGTTCTCATAACATAAGATCAGGAATAAAGCTTTTCTTCTATCTTGTAAGAAAAAAAAATAAAAAAAATAACAGAAAACTGAATATAAAGGAGAGCAAAATTTTCTCTGTTCGGATACAAAGCTGCAAACTCTTTCTCACTTCCACCGCGGTCAAGGTTGCGAAGGATTCAGAGATTTTTTCGAATTCAATTACAACGGCTCACTGCCTCGATTTTTGGCTTGCTTACTTGCAGTACAAAACTTCTCAACAGCAATGAAATAAATAGAGGCAACTCATAAAGTATTTTGTTTTAGTTTTTTTTTTTTGGATCTTTTTAATTGTATTTTAGTTTTTAACTTTTGTGATTTTTTTCTTAGAGTGACATGAAGTCCCTTCGCGTAAACGTAAGCGTTCTATTATTTTCAGAGTATTCTGTGTGGCTCCTTGTCCTAATACCACAACGAACACCCGATTTGAATTTAGGAAAGAGATCTGAAATCATTCAGTCTGTGCATTCTAATTTTCCTTATATCGTGACACACACCTACTACATAGTGCCGTATTACAGGCATAAACAACGTGTGTTTTCTACGAGCGAAGGAAGGTGGTTCGGGTTATGGATAACCCAAATTTAAGAGTAATTAAAAATGTACGAATGTCTTTAAAATAATATAATGTACAATTCAACTAATTATAACTTAACCTATCGCAGTCAATTCATAAATCAAACTCAAAACTATCAATACAATCCAATAAAACTTAAATTTATGTACTAATATTCCTTTAAAAAATTCAAAATGCAAAATTAAAAAAACAAAAAAAGCTTCAATGGTGCTGGTGTTTCTTCTCAGTTTTTTGTTTCGTTTATTCCTGTAAAAAACGAAAAAGGAGTGCACTTTAATTCATTGGAATTAAGCTTCCATTAATAGACCGAATTGGACTTTTACCATAAATATTCAATAACAGAGTAAAATTCTTGTAGCTGCTACATTGTAGCAGAATTAAAGGGCTGATGCGTGTAAAACAAGGGATCAGCATATAACCATTTGTGCTAGAGCGTGTATGCCGAGAGGCCGCGTGGGCCGAAATTACATCAGAAGTAAATTTGTGCAGCAGGGTGAGATTTCTCCTTAGATTGTTAGTGGAAATAGAAGCAAAAGTAGATTTCTGCAGCAGAATGAAATTTCTGCTTAGGTGTGGGAGCTGCTGTAGCAGAATTTGATTTCTACTAATGTGTGGGAGCTGCTGAAGCAGAAGTAGATTTCTCCAGCAGAATTAGATTTCTGTATGAAGGAAATAAAACTAGATTTTTGTAGAGGATAGCAAAATCAGATTAAATTCAGGTGGTGGAAGCTTTCGGAGTAATTTCTGAAATAAGAATGGGTGATTCTGCAGGTCAAGTCAAGTGTGCTTTGTGCCGATTTCTTATTTGCGTTGTCGTAGTTTCCCTCGATATTTTCTCTATTTGTCCTCATTTGTTCGGTGGGGCTCATCTTTAGCCCTCAGTTCGGTTTGCTGTCATCTTTTGTTCGCTTGTTTACAGGGGTCCTTTGTGACTTTCCAACTTTCCGTTTCACTGTCGTCTTTTGATTTACAGCTGAAACGCCTTATCAGCTGAACCTCATGTCGTTCTCATTTTGGAGTTAGTTTATGGGCGGAAGATGGAGATATGAGAGGATAGGATGTGGATTTTTGGGAATGTTTAGCAATCAATGGTTCCTAAGGCATTGGTTTCCTTCAGACACAATCTTTGAGTAAACGTGATTGAGATAATTACCCGCGATAGTTATCACATTTATGGTCCTAGAAACTTATTCCACCAACATCTAGATGGTAGATGTTTCTAGCCTCGCGCTTTGTTAAGAGCAGGGGTGAGAGGTAATTCAAGTTTGCCGGTATGAGAAGATCCGGTAGGTTGTTCATCAGTGGGTTTGGGTGGTTTGGTATTTTATGAACTTGCTTGTTCGCAACTTCAAATAGGTACTACTGCATTGGAGTGATGTAGGCTGCCTCATAGAAATATTGGGAAAGAATTTTCCATTGGCTCGTCTATGGAATCCCGTGCACGCTCTAAGAATCTTTCTTACAAGCTTGCTGAATCTTTCCCTATAAGTGGGAGAAATAGTATGCCAGATAGGGAAGCAGTAAGTAATAACAAGTCTTATGAGTTGCTTGTACAACAGGAGTTTGATCTGAGTTGAGAGGCCGTCCTTGAAGTTTATTATTGGTCTAAGTAAGCTATATGCGAAATTGGCTTTGCAAATGGTCGCTTTAGCATAGTCATTGAATCTTAACAGTTCATGAAATTTGATATGCAGGTATTTCGCACGTTGTGTCGGTTTTATTCTTCCCCTGTTGTAGATGGCTTCAATGGTCCACGATTTTGCAGCTTGGCGATTTCACCCAGTTCAAATTTTTGGACACTGATTCCCCACTTTCTGTGGTAGAAGTCGAATTTGTTAACGTGCAGGCTGACTTTATTTGTAGCCAAATTTGGGCAGCGAGATTGGTCATACGTGAGGGAGTCATGAGTGTATAAGAGTGCTGTCCCATTTTCGCTTGGAGGTTGGTCTGAGTGGTGATTTATGTTCTTCAATTTCCACAAAGAGTTTCCTAGGGGCTAGGAAACTGGATTAACATATTGAGGTGTTGGAAAACCGAACTGATTTAACTTGTACACAAGCCCTGATATCCGTACTGAGTGAAATGCTTTTTCGACATCAAGGAAACAGCCTACGATACATCCGTTACAATTTAAGGCTCTGGTTGCATCCGTATGAAACTTTAGTAGTGGATGGAAGGTGGAGTGTTGTGGTTTGAAACCAAATTGCGAGTCTTGGTTGATATTTTTTTCTCCACAATTGTTTATAACCTGTTGCTTGATGACTTTCTCAAAAAGCTTTCCTACGTTTGAAATTAAGGAGATGGGCCTGAACACCTTGATATCTTTTGATGAAGTCTTTTTGGGGATGGGTAAATGCGTTTTTTCTGGGCAGTAGCAGGTATCGAAGACGGTTGCTAGGAAGTCAAGAGCTATAGGTGTAAGCTTTTCAATAATTGCGTTTGAAATTTTGTCAGGATCACTCGATATTTTAGAGCTTAATTTCTTGGTTAAGATGAAGAGGTGTAAAGGATTGGTGAAAATATTGCGCTGGGTTATCCACGTAGAAGAATGTTTGTGGAGATGAAGCATTTGCGTTCAGAAAAGTATTAACACTGGTGCTTACTTCCACGGAGAAGGCTGGATTACTAAGGATTGAGTTATCCTTTAAAGTCTCTTGAAAATATGATGCGAGTGCATCACATTTTTCCTATGGGAGAACTATTGTTTCTTGGCTATTATTTGTGACTTTGGGTAGTTTTGGCTTCCTGGAACAGACTTTGTTAATATTTTCAAAAGTCTGTGGGACAGGTTTGATTTCTTCAAGTTTTTTCCTAAACTGAGTTCGGAGAGAATGGACTTGTTGGCCGCGTTTTGGAAGTTTTGTGTTCTGTGATAAATGCGGTTTAGGATTTTACGCAATTTTTGCCTGTATTTATACAGACTTTGATGATTTTCCGGAAGGTTTTTATAGAGATAATTTTTGGTGCTAGTAGTCTTTGAAAAGTGTTTTATATTGCTCTGTACGCAATTAGTGAAAAAATCTATTTGGGAATCTATTTCTGGTTGGGGGGGGGGGGGGGGGGAGGGAGAGTTGTCTTCATATAGGGTCATCAACCTGGCCGGGAAATCACTCCAGTTCACGTCTACCAAGGTGGTGGAGGTGGGTAGCGCCATCGTCAGTATATTCACCGGAGAATTAGGTTTGATGGTAAGTTCTATTGCTAGATGAGTCTGATATGTAACGCAATTGAAGTTATTGATTTGTGGAAGAAGGTTAATCATACTTGAGGAAACAAAGTAAAATTCCATTTATGAATCTGATCGGGGTGGTTGGCGAAGACACAATGAAATCCTGGCTATCTTGATTTTGGTTGAACCAATTTGCAATTGTTCTGCCAGATGAGCTTTCTAGCGGATTATTTCACATTTAATGACTGGCGTTGAAATCTCCTCCAATAACCGTATAGGTGTAATCTTGGGAGATATTATTGAGGTATCTGAGGTTCGTTTTAATCTGCGCTGCCCCAGAACCACATCTGCTATAAAGGGAAATGAGGAGAAATGTTTGTTGAAAGGTTAGAAAGACTTTGAATGCTGTGCATTCCATTTTGTACAATGGTGTGAGCTTAACCTGTTCACATTTAAATCTAACGCGAATTAGGATGGCCGTGCCAAGGGAAGATTCGGTTTTGTCTAAGCGGGTGGTCGAGAATTTCTCGAAAATTAGTTTGTGGCGAGGACTGAGATTTGTCTCTGAAAGAAGTACAAAGTTGGGTTTTTTGTTCCGCAAGGAACGAATTTAAGGCTATCCTTTTATTATGCCTTACAAGAGAGTTGCAGTTTAATGCACTTGTCTTCAATGCGCTTTTTTTCCTAGACATAGGCTAAAGCCAAATTGAAGATAAGCACTTCGACGTTCTGCGAGGGAAGAAAGTTTCCTCTATTGGGGGATAAAATTATTAATTTTACCTATATGGGTAAAAAGGTCACACCCAAAAAAGGCTTTGGCCTCTTGAGTGCAGAAGTTATCTGCCCGGTTCTGTGATTGTCTTGGGACTTGCGTTGCCTTAGGGACTTGACTTGTTCTTGGAGCAGGTTTTGCGATTATGGTGGGTTGTTGGGGCTTGTTAGTATTACGATTGTTATATTGTTTGTTACTGCCAATTTGAGAGAACGACATACCTGGCGTAATGAAATTTTTTACAGCTTCCCTGGTGAAGAGCTCGTTCTGCTTCTGCTGTTCCCTTCGTTGGTTTTTAATTACGTTGATTTGCTTGTATTTTGGGCATCGAATTGAAATTCAAATTAAGTTATTTCCACAACAACAACACTAGTAAAATTTCGATCTTATGAGGAGGTGTAGGAAAGCTAATAATAATATACCAAATGTCGCAATAACAGTAACAGTTAAACTACATATCAAAAAAGAAAGGAAAATAAAGGAAAAGTAAATCATAATATATACAAGCACATATACTAAATAAACCTAACAAAAAACCCTAATCCCTCAATACAAACTTATATTCGAAATAAAAGCTTAGTAGTAGAGTTTCTATAAATTATTAGAATATATAAAAAAAAAACAACAACAAAAAAACAAAAAACAAAAATAAACTATTGGATAGATCGCAAATATGCAAATAAGTAATTGCGAAAAAAGCGACTGCTGATGCTTCTCTTAAGATGAATTGGAAGAGTGCTCCACATCCTGGTGGACTGAACAAATAATGGGCTCTCAAAAGTGTGCGAGCGGAACAGTGGCAAAGATTACGATGATCTTCTTCCAGATTGAGCAAAGGTCCATTTACTGAAAAGGTAATCTGGCTGTTTGGTTACAATTAAGTTGGGAAGAAACATTACAGTTCGGAATTTAAGGTAAGGGTCCAATTAACAACCCAGAATAAATGTAGAATTCGCAGTGATATGACTGAAACGCCCTAGACCAAAAGCATAACGTGTGGCAGAGTTGAATGCTACATTAATCTTAAGCAAGAAGGGAATCCAGTTTGCAAAACACCTCGCAGCCGTAAATCAATAAGGGGACTAGTAATGATTTCCCTAACACTACACGGGTTTCAATAGGTGTAAATGCCGCAGATTTGGATAATTTGCGTAGAACTTCATAAACCTTGCCTATAATACTTGCTTGCTGTATGGAACAGCAATATTTTTAAGCATTACATTATAAAAGGTGGAAGTAGTTACCTGAGTTTTGTAGACAATTATAGCGTCAGTTTTGGCAGCGTTTAAGTGGAGCGAATTATCAATAACCCATTTGGAGACTCTTGCAAGATCCTCATTCATTCTGTACACAGCATTCTTTAGCAGCCCTAAAGGTGTAGATATGTAGAGTTGAATGTCATCTGCATACATGTGAGAATTACGGTCACGCAAGATTAGTGGAAGGTCGTTAATAAAAATGGAAAATAATAATGGGCCGAGAATAGACCCTTGCGGCACACCACTAAGAACGGGTAGAAAATCAGAGGCAGTATCCCCACAAAACACCTTTTGTATTCGTCCGCTTAGGTATTACCCAAGAAGTTTGCAGGAAGGATAAGAAAAGTTAAATATTGTACACAGTTTAATTAACAGAAGCCTGTGGTTAACCTTATCAAAAGCTTTTGAAAAATCGAGCAGTGAGTTTATCACTGTCCGGGAAGTTCTGATGTCATCGATGATCCTTATCAATGCTGTGGTGCAGCTACGCTTTGATCTAAATTCCGATTGTAGGCTAGACAACAAGTTTCTGCAATTTAAGAAGCTGAGCATGTGACTATAGAGGATGTTTTCAAAAACCTTAGACAAGAAGGGTAATATGGTGACAGGGCGATATTCAGGAGAGCTGCAAGATCTTTGGGGATTGGTATAATTTTGCAAAGTTTCCAAATAGAAGGAATGCAGGATCTTAAAAAGATGTTGTTAAAGAAATATGTCAGGCATGTATTTATAATGGGCATCCACGATAGTTAGCTGGATTTCCATCCTTTTCGCATATTACATGCTTTTTATCTCATTTGACGCAGCGGTACATCTACGCATATGTGGCTAAATGCGCATAGCGCTGGCACTTCTTACATTGGGCTACTCTCTTGATGATGTCCTTCTCCCAGCAGACTATCTGTACGGGAAGTCGGTCCACTTTAATGATGTTGCTGTCATCGTATTTCGCGTCGAAGGTTACAATGAAAGCATCGATGTTCTTTCCTGCTGGTTTGCTGCGCGAAGTTGTGAGCTCTGCTGATTTTGTCTGCTTGAAGCTTTTCTTCCAAGCAGTTTTGACATCCTCTTCGTTGAAGGTATGCTGAACTCCTTTCAGCACTAGAATTATCCTCTTTTCTGCCTTCGGCGTGAAGGTAAAAGATTCCACATTGACTTCATTTAGCAGCTTTAATAACTCCTTCCTGCCTTCTTCTGTGAAGGGTTTAAGGGTGCACTGATTTCCACTACCCATCTTTATAAAGAATTTGGGTCTGGCTTGCAATAAGTTTAGCGCATTATTGTAATTTAAGCCATGCGCTATTATTGGTGGAGTTCTGCTGGGTTTTTGCGCGGCCTCCGTTTCCATTTAACTAGGTGGCACTCACTCTCCCCACTTTGAGTATCTAGCTAGTTCTCAGACATATATTCAGACCCAGTCGTGGTTATACTGCTCCCTGATGATCCTGCGTTTATTTCGTGCAGCATCCTTCTAGCAAGCGACTCGATGATCTCATCCGGAATGTTGCTGATATTTCCACTGGTGAAAACTTCACGCATATTTGCCTTGAACATTTGGTCATCACTGCCATATTAGTATCCCTTTCACTGTTTACACAGCACTATAAAGTTGCCTTTATCACCACACTGTTGTTTTATTTTGTTTTTGGGTGATTGTGCTGCGACTCGTCGTCTTTTCATAGCCGCTATGAAAAACTATGTCTCTGCTCCGCGATGTGTTATCCTAGAAACGCTGATTTCGTTTATTTGTACATGAGCAGCTAACTCACATGATGTCGCTTTCTCGGAGAGAAGTGGCATTTTTGTTGAATTTGTGTTATTTGATGTATTTTTTTTTAGCAATAATGATGCTTTTTGTATATTTCAGGAAATAAATGTGATTGCAGGAAAATTGGGACGTCGACGGAACAAAGAGATTCCTCTAGCATCAGATAAATGCTTTTTATTGGTTTGTTTAAGTTTTAAACTCTTTACGTGTTCCTTTTTTTGTGTTTTCTAGGAGCGATATTTCCTCAAGGGATTTGGATTGAGCATGTATATGAACTGAGCACTACGTGCTTGTTGTTACATGTATTATACTAGCCGAGCAAACTGGTACGAAGTTAGTATCAATACTAGGATTTTTTCCATCGTATACGGACCTATTTAATTATTTAAGCGCCAAAATTAAGTTGCTCTTTAAATTACCCTGTCCAAAAATATATTTATTTGCCAAAAATGCTAAGGTTGTGTACTTTCTACTTCTGAATTTTGACTTTAGTGATAATTTTAGACAAATCTTGTTTTTTCTATATATATATATGGGACATATATGCTTATTCCTGGGACATATATGCTTAAATATCCACTTTCCCTGCTAAAATTACTTCTAACGTTTTCATGAGAAGCAAAAATGGCAAGTTTTAAAAGCTGACAATTGAAATACTATGCAATCTGTCACCTGTCAACATGATAAAGAGTATACAATGGTATATCTGAATCATAGCACCTATATTAACTGCGCATCATGGGTATTGTGCTACTCATGTGCGTAGGGCATGGGTTGTTGGCACGGCCCACCCCAGTGAGCTCGGAACGGCTCCGGTGCCCCCCCCCCAGAAACTTTGGGCAGAATAAAAAAATTAAAGCTTAGTAAGGATTTTAAGAAATCATATTTATTAGATTTATGTTATAAACAAAAAGAACAATTAAATAATTAAAGAAAGAAAAGCATTTCCAATTATATACATAAAATATAGCACACAAAAATATCAGAAGTTATACAACACTATAAATTAACTTTTAATATTTGGTTGGAACTTAATACACGCTTAAGCCTGTTAGGCATTGATTGCAAAAGTTTTTTTGTTAAGTCGGGACTTATTTTGTTCCACTCTTCTTGAAGATGTTGTTTTAACATACTTTTGCTGGAAATGTAATGTTGAGTTAAGGACCTTTTTAATTCTGCTCTTAAATGTTCCATGGGATTCATGTCCGGCGACTGAGGAGGTGTTCTCAGCTGTTTACGTATATTATGCAGTAGCCATTCCTTCGTTTTTCTGGCATAATTTTCAGGATCGTTGTCTTTTTGGAAGACAACATTATTTGTTAATCCCAACTTTTCTGCACTGGATCTTAAATTATGCTTTAAAATATTGATATACATATAAACATATTGATCTGAGGAGGTGTTCCCAGCTGTTTACGTATATTATACAGTAGCCATTCCTTCGTTTTTCTGGCACAATGTTTAGGATCGTTGTCTTGTTGGAAGACAAAATCATTTCCTAATCCCTAAATTATGCTTTAAGATATTGATATATAAGCATATTGATCCATCATTCCATCAATGAAATGAAGACTTCCAAACCCAGCCACCGACATACAACCCCATACCATAATAGCACCACCTCCATGTTTAATGGTTGGTTGCAGGTTTTCTTCGTTGAACTCAGTTCCTGGCGTTCTCCAGACAAATTGTTTCCGAAATGAGTTAAATATTTCAAATTTACACTCATCGCTAAAAATGACAGTATCCCAAAAGCTTTGAGCCTCATGAACAAATTTTTTAGCGAACTCGATTCTCTTTTTCCTATTTGTTTTATTTATCCACGGTTTTTGCTGTAATCCGTCTACGGTATCCGCTTTTTGTTATCGTTCGGCTCACTGTTTCAACACTTATATTTTTGTCAGTACTTTCGCGAACTTCTGCGCATATCTCTTTAGCACTAGTATGAGGATTCACTTTCGCTCGTTTCAAAAATTTTCTTTCTTCTATTTCATTTAGTATCCTTGGTCGCCCCGTACGCGGTTTACTTATTAATACACCGTCACTTTTATACTTATTGATAATGTCTTTTACTGCACTTCGCGGTATTCCAATCTGCTTTGAAATTTTTCGTTGCGAATATCCTTTTTCAGAAAAAGAAATCACCAATTTTTCTCTCTGGTAAACTCGTTTCACGCTGTTTTGGTATTTTGGAAATTTAAATCTTTAAAAGAAATCTTACTTAAACGAAAAATACGAGACACTAATCATTATGCTGGGACGATACTCCACATACACATGTTTAGCTAAATTTCTTGGAAATTTACCCTATTTCGTACATGAGCGGATACCTTTGTATCTTTGTTTTCTGAGTTGATTCATCATTGTTAGTTTTTCTCTGGAATTTTTTTATTATATATGGTTTTTGAATGTGAGAAAAATAGTACACATGTTGGAGTTTATAAATGTATATTTTTTAAATTATTAGCAAATGAAAAATCTAATAAATTACCTGCAGTTTGTCGGGAAGATCAGATGGGAGAATACTTTTGTGACTAATTGTATATACAAGTCGAAAACGTAGATATACAAGTTCCGATTTCAGATACTTGTATCTACTGGTAAACTCACCTTAACAATAATTTGATTTTCTCCATTTCGACCAACTGATAATAAATCCATCAGAATTATTGTCCACTGAACATTTCTCCATTCCAAAGCCTTGGTTTCTAACAGAATGCGGTGGCGCAATTGTAATTGCGCCGCATTCTCTTGAAAACTGAGGCTTTAGGATAACGCGGCAACGCACTAGACTGTTTACGTAGAAACAAACCCCTCAACACACCGATTCTGGCCATGTAGTGGCACTGGGATGTCCCTGACTTACCATACAGCCAGTGTATGGTTGTTTTAACCATATGTGAAGAAATATGCGCAATGTGCCTAATGTTTGACCTACAAATTGGGCTCTGTATATTACTTTTCATTCTTTCCTATTTTCGCTCGCTTTGCTCATATATAGAAAATACAATGCGCAATATGTATGATGCTTGACCCACATACTAGTACTACATGATCTTTTTGGTTATTGGCCATGCTAGCCAATAGCCTGCGTTTAATTTTGTTATGCGTAGGGGAAAATGTACCATTTCGCTTGTATAAGCGAATTAGACTGTTTCCAATATTCAATTAATACATAAATCAGAAGACGTACCCAAAATTATACACTTACGTTATTTTATATATATTCCTCCCTTTACTAAATCTTGCTGGATCACCAATTATCGAAGAAAATCGATCGATGATCCTAAGTAAAAAGCCGGTGTGTTGCTGTGACTTAGGCAATAGTTTTTAAAACTAAATCAAAAACGAACCGAGAGACCCCAGACCCACGGTAAGGTCCCTTATTCCCCTAATAAAGAATAAAAAGGAAAATTATGATATAACTAAGCAATAAGTCAAAAATAAAAAACGTAATAAGAAAAACTTAATTCCGAGTTTAGAAAGTCAAATTGTCAAGAAAGAGGTCCAAAGCGAGACTGATGAACTTCTTGCATAAAAGCACCCCCAGTCCTTGCTGTAATTGGAAAACGTTACCCCACAGCAGCTTTAACAATTTAAAAAAATTAGCAGAGGTAGGGTAATTTCTTGAAAAATTCTTAATTTTCTTGTAAATATGATGACAAATTTCTTAAATTCATCAATAATTATAAAGAAATCTTAAAAATGGATGCAGCCTTAGAAGTTGAAGCTAAAGCTGCTTAAATTAAAAAATTTTGAGATAAATGCTGAAAATTTTAGAAAAAATATTAAAGAAGAGTATAAACTTTCTAAAGCGGCAATATTACTCCCAGTGAACTCCGACGGCTGTGAGAGAAGTTTTTATGCTATGAGGTGGATAAAAACGTTGCTTAGACACAATGCTTCAAAAACGATTCCCTAGCATGTCACAAATGTTACTGCTCAACACAGAGAATGCCATTGTTAAAATTACAGCTGAAAAGGTATTGAGCCGATTTGTGGAAAAAAAATAGTAAACTAATGCTTATTTAGTTAGTTTTTGGCGATTTCTGTTACGATTATAACGATTTTAATTTAGAAGGTAGTGACGAATGGTGACGAATTCAAATTAAACGAGAATGCACTGAGAATAGCTCTGTTCCATGAGTATCAAGGGCAGTTGGGTGCGATTTTGAGCTTAGCAGACATTTCCTGGATGTAAGAAAACAAATTGATTCATCTTATTCAAATGAATATAGAAAAAAAATATGTATATTAATAGTAGTAAATATATTTTCTCAATTATCTCCGATTATGATAATGACAGAAAATTTTATTACAGAATATGAGAAAAGGTTATATATCGTAAGAATAGAATTGCTTAAATGTAGTCTACTTTTTGTTGTTCTAGAAAAAGATTTATTTTATATATATTATGTTAACTTCATGTAAAATGTTCTTTGTTGAAGCAAGTCAGTTTCGTTGTGAAAGCGATAATTTTCTTATAATAAGAAATAAAAAGAATTTTTCTCGTGTTTCGACGCATATTAATTAAATTTGGTTTCTATTAGATCTACGGTTTTATTGCCGTTAAAAGGAGTTTTCTTCTTTCTATGAAAGTTTTCTCACTCCAGTAAGTAGATTTAAAAAAAATCATACGTATTTTGTATTCGATCTAAAAAATAACGGTAATGCTTGATGTAAGGAAACTTGGTGTTAACACTGATTAACGTCTTAGAAACTTTTACACATTTTTGAAAAACAATACTAGATTGAATAATATTCTTTCTCAATTTTTATGTCAAACTTGCCCCTACTAGGCCCACCCCACAACAAAACCCTGGCTACGCCCATGGTGCTACTATGCGTGCATCAAAAGTAAATCTTCATAGGATCAAGATAAAATATTCCTGATAAAGGTTAGAATTTAATTAACAAAGAAAAAAAAAACTTTATATTATGACTTCCTAACAACTGTGCTTTCAGCCATTGGCTATTCTGACAAATTTCATTTTAATCAAAGCCTTTTTCCAACATTGCGTATATGGTAACACTTTACATGGTTTTATACATAACATTATAAAACTGACAACAGAGTATATTAAAATCATACTTAAAATAATTTTGCATATATTTTGGCAACATTCTCTGACACAACTTCAATTGTATTTTGAGATCATATAAGTAAAAAGAAAAGTATAAATGCTAGAATTGCTGTAAAACCAATTTCTATGATACCCTCTAGATGACTGTCCGTATCTCATTTCGTGTGGTCACCCATCTATGCAATTTTGATTTTGAAGTGGTTTTTCGCATATATTTCTAGAACGGCTCGTCGGACAGAACTAGTCATAAAACCAATTTTACATAATATCACATTATAAAGAACTTTTCAGTAAATTAAAACCGTATATTTGCATTATACGTAAAAATCCTAAACGTTTATATGGCAACACCAAGAACGGGCTGCGTCCATTTTAGAAATTATATTCAATATTTCTATGAAAACACTATGCACAAGATCTCAGCCGTCGACGTTGACGCATTCTCAGATAGTATCCAAATACGTAGTGAAAAATGAAATTTTTGTAAAGCAACCCTACGAAGGAGTTACCTGATTTGTTCCATTTTCGAACTTAATTTTACTTTTTATTTTAAAATGGCATATGCAAAATTTTAACTCTATTGGTACACGCGGTCTCGAGTTATCGTAAGCACAGACAAACGGACAGAAAACGGACGGACGGAGAAGCAAAAATCAAAATAACTTTTAATTTTATACATGGGTGTATAATCCATTTTGCTCTACCATCATTATTTTTAGGTGTTACAAACGGAATGACAAACTTGATATAACCTCTAGAATTGGCCAAAGACGAATTCTTATGTTAGCCGGCCTAGACGAATGCCGTATTAAATTTCGTATGCTCACCCAACTGTGCAAGTTTGATTCTTGAAGTGGATTTCCGCATATATTTCTCCAACGGTTCGTGAGACAGAAAAATGGTTATAACCAATTTTATAGGATTTCGTATTCTGAAGAAGTTTTTAGTACAAAAAAATGTCTAGGAATGATAGTTTTCATAGCATATTTAAAATCCCTAACTTTTTATATGGCAGCACCAGGGGTTGCCTGATTTAGTACAGTTTGAAAATTTTATTTGCTACTACTATAAAAACACCATGTACCTAATTTTAGCTCTCTATGTCGATGCATTCTCAAACTGTGTCCAAATAAATGGTGGAAAACGAAATTTTTGTATGGCAACCCCACGAAGGAGTTTACCTCATTTGCGAACTTTATTATACTTTTTTTTAAATTCCGTGTACAAAATTATAACTCCCTAAATACACGCATTCTCGAGTTATCGTGCGCACAGACAGAGAGGCAGAGAGACAGACGGACGGACGAACGGACAGACGGACATGCAGAAATGAAAATAACTTTTAATATTATGAGTGAGTGTACAATGCAATTTGCTCTACAATCATTATTTCGAGGTGTTACAAATGGAATGGCAAACTTTCTATACCCTAAAGATTCCATCTAAGGTATAAAAATAGAATTGTGACTTAGAGTAAATGAAAACACAAACGCTATTTAAAGTGATATTGAAGGGATAACTGTTTGCAGAAGTTTTGTTGAATGCTTACAGTCTAGATCACAAGGGAAACTTACTACTATTTCTGACGCTAGATATGATTTGAGGTTGCATAAATAAATGGAATTTTCAAATTCAACATTCATAAGTAAAGAGGAAGGTTTTGTGTGGATTTAAGCATATGTATTGTAGTCATTAAATTATCTGCGAATAGCTTTCGAATAACCATTAAGATGGAAATACCCCCCCCCCCCCCCTACCTAGTATAGGACGTGCATAATTGGAGCTACGTTTGCACTTGTACTGGAGTGAAATGCAAAGATGTGCACTTAAAGGAAGATCGGCATTTATTAAAGGATAGTTTGAGGCACACTCTATAAACATCAGACAATTAATAGTACTAGAAAACGATGCCAATATTCTGTAGCACACCCAGGATTTGTCTTGACGGGGGGGGGGGGGGGGGGGATATATGTGTTCCAAGTCCAAAAAGGGGCTAAGGGACTGAACAATTTGGCTCTAGAAACGCGTCCTGAGCCCATGTGAACCTTAAGAACTTCTTGCTTTAAGATATTGAATTTATGTTTGATTTACTAAAATCTCGACATGGACCATGAAGGCACTGTTTCCTATATCTTCAACAGATTAACCATAATTTCATTAACATTAATTTATTTATTTACAATTCACGAAATTTGTGCCGGTTTTACATAATTTTAAAAATAAACCTAAGGTCCGAAGTACACATCAGTGTTATTGACGTGAGGTGTGGCTGCAGTAATATAGCGGTACACAAAAAATCACTACACACATATCCATTCAAATGCGTTTGAAATTATTGTATTTCAATTCTAAATACATATTCCTTCTGTCAGTAGTAGGTACTCAGAGCCTTAAATTACGGCTGTATGGCTAGCTTATTTACGAATATTTTTTTTTGATAATATCAACTTATGCGAACTGCTATTACTTCTACAACTACATAATGCGTTCAACGAACGTTGGTATAAAATTATAAATTGTGTCAATTTTCATTTCTAATATCATAAAAAAAAGCAATTCTACTTGGCTTAATCTTGACCTTCGTCATCTTCCATCCGTCACTGGCGATGAACCTATCCGTCATCTCAGTACCCTCTAACCGCCATTTACGAATTCGTCCATCCCATGGGCCTTGAAACTAACGAAACCGTTCACGAATATACCTGAAAATATTAAAACATCAAGCATAAAAGCAAATTTAAAGAAAATTATCTGGTAGCTTATATGTTCTCTGATGTTCGTACAAAGAACCCAATTGAATTTCGTTTTACTGCTTTCGTATTTCCTTCTATTTTTAGGCAAGTCCTTGGCGAAAAATTACCCCATTCCATGGTTTCCTCAAAATACCTAAAATAGTAGATAGTGAACTAGCAGAAGAATGGCTAAAGGGAAGCGTGGTTCACAAGAAGAGAAGAGCGAAAACATGGAACATGTACGACGGGAGACACCAGAGTTCAACTTTTACAATAAAGGAAACTAAAAGAGACACCAGAGATGACAAAACTTCTATACCTTGTAAAACATCCTCATAAGTATAAGCACAGATGGTATAACAACTAGATGTCGCATAGAGTACCAGAAAAAGTATACAGATTTTAAATCACTGGTCCATTCCGGAATAAACCACAACATGTTGCAGAGGTGCTGAGAACAAATGTTCCTTTAACAGCAGTTTTGTACACATTTGGTCGATTTCTTCAACATGATAGATGCTGGAAAATATGAATCACTCGACGTATCTATCATCATTTCTCTTTTCATGTTGCTGTACTGATGAAACTAAAGGCATGATGCACAGAACAACATATTCGGCGAGGCGGGTGGGCCGTAAACGTACTCACAGCGATCTTCATTGCTGGCATCGGCCGCTGTGACTAGAGGCGAGCATAATCTACGAATAGAGAAGTAAAGGAAGGGAACCGCAAGGTTTGTGTACGTGAATGAAGCATTTTAATTGTGCAAATTTATGTAAGCCTTCGGCAAAGGACAGGGCCACAGCCAAACTAATAACATACAGGCCAGTGCATCGCTCCAATATAAAATTAACAATGCCTCGACCTGATGTAGGGAAGGCCGCAATTTTTTCTTAGAAATTTATTAGAATGTCTTTTGATTATTTCTTGGCTACGCGTTTACGCTCATTGCAGTTGTTGTCGCCCTCCAAAAGTGCGTATAAATTCTAGGGAAAAATTCTCCATTAAATTTCTAAGAAAAAATTGCGGCATTCCCTGATGGAAGGCATCATTTATTACTATCACCTAATATTCTCGTAGCAATTTGCTCGTATCAATTTTCTCGTACGACATTTGCTCGTATCAATTTCCTCGTGAAGCTATTTTCTCGTAACAATTTCCTCGTGAAGTCATTTTCTCGTAACAATCTTCTCGTAAAGCCATTTTCTCGTAAGTCAATTTTCTCGTATCAATTTGCTCTTAAGGCAATTTGCTTGTATAAAATTATCTCGTATGCAACCTTGTTAACATTTTACTACGAGTATTTAATTGCAAATAACAAATACTAAACCAAGATCTTGTATTATGTTAACAGTAAATTGAATTAAAGTATAACAAGTATTTCCTTTATTAAGGAATTCTTATATGTAAATAAAATGATTTGCTTCAGTTTTAAATTAAATACTCATCGAATAATCCAAAACTCGTGTGAACTTATCTTTTGAACTAATTGGTTCGCGCGCGTGAGTTTTCTCGTATTCCAATTTGCTCGTGGAAAACTATGTTTTGAATTAAATAGCTTGCGCGTTCGAACTATTTAATTCAAAACATAGTTTTACACGAGCAAATTGAAATACGAGAAAATTGATACGAGCAAATTGACTTACGAGAAAATTGATACGAGAAAATGGCTTTACGAGAAAGTTGATATGAGAAAATGGCTTTACGAGAAAATTGATACGAGTAAATTGACTTATGAGCAAATGTTCCTCGAGAAAATTGATACGAGCAAATTGATACGAGAATATTGGGGGAGCCCATTTATTATAGCTCTCGGCCTCGGCCAATGCAAGAAAATTCTAAGGAAGAAATTTCCAGTCAATTTCTAAAAAAAATTGTGGCCTTCCCTTCATCGAGTTGTGGAAATGGTGATTTTGTATGGTGCGAGGCATTGCCGGCTCACCATTTGGGCACCTCATTAAGTGCCACGTCGAGGCATCGTTAATTTTATTTTCTACAAAAGCGTTGCATATTTTTGTTCTACGTGTCTAGACTTCGTATGTTATAGTTTGTCAAAGACAGGTCGAATTGTAAATTTCTAGGAGAATTGTTAAGTTCAATTGGAGAAATATTGGTTGGTGCAAAGCCGTCATGCAATACCATTCGAAAAAATTACTCTCAGGGGCTGTTTCTTTTAAATCAAATCAAATCCTAATAACTGCAGCAAAATAAAAAGTATTTCCAAACACGAGACAAGAACGAAGTAATTATGACAACATACGTGAAAGATAACCATACGCTTCAGAGGCGCACAATTTTCAAATGAGTGTATTTATCCTATTTAGTTATGTTTTTTTAAAAATGTTTCTTAATATTTTTAAAGTCTATGTTTAATTTTTTAAATAAAATACAATTGTATGTTATATTTGTTTATTTTATAACTTCAGAACTAAATAAGTAGACCTCTAGAAGAAAAAACATAAATCAACATTCTTCTGTTTATAAGGATAATTAAGTACAAATTATCATATAAAAAAAATATTTTTTCTTATAAACTATTAAACAGTCTGAAAAGGCAATCACTTCTAATAAAATTATGATTTAGAGACAGTCATGACAAGTAACGCCTTTTTTTGGTCGGAGGCTCTTCTTCATTACCTCTGGGATCCTGTTCAAGAGGTTTGGGTATTATATTCAAAATACTGCTTCGCAGATACCTTGATAAAGTGGGAAGTGATAGGACAGTAAATCACATAAGAATTAAAGAACGCCATACTTAATATACCATACAACATAGCCATTGGCCACGTGTTCGTTTTCCTTGAGCACGACATGTTAGAGCACATTTGATCGAAGATGTCGACGCCGCCTTTGGTCTGGTTGTAGTAGATAATTATTTCAGGCTTTCCGGTTGTTGGGTTTACGACACCTTCTTCATCACATGATAGTAAATAAACCATCTTTGAGGGCATCGGTTTGTATGACACGAGGGTCAAACATCTATCGTAGCAGAACACTGAAGTGCCTATTGGTCGAGAGCGGGTGTTCTTCAACTCTTCGGGGATTTCGCGTTTATTGGATCATATAGTACCGACAAGGGTCAGTTTATACGGTTCTAGGAGCAGCGATTTCGCTAGAGGAACAGATGTAAACCAATCATCACAGGTTATGCTGCGATTTGTCCCATCAATAGATTGTGATAACTCCTTCACGTAGAATTCTCCTTGTGGTAACCCATTAGTTTTTGTGGCTTTCCCAATGTATGGTATAGCATTCAACATATACTTCGTCCCACTATCGCACATCATTGGGATTTGATGCCATGTTTAATTGGCTTATTGGGAATGTACATTCTGAATGGACATCTATCATCATCATCTATCGTCACGTGCGCTGCTGGTGAGTAATTCTGTTTACATTGGGTTATAAGCAATTCAAAAACTTTTCTGAACGGATCGAACTGGTCTTTTTGCCAAAGTACAGGCCGTAAAGTTTTGTCATCCATTCTGAGGCATCTAGTGAGAAAATCAAATCTATTCCTGCTAATCACGGCTACATATCTTGTACCCGAAAAGGTGCTATCAAACAGCTCATCAGTTGATAAGTGATTATCTTTCATTGCCGCACTCAAGCTTAAGATTCCAATCAAAGCTTGAAGTTGGTGGAATTTGTGTCTCTAAATGTAGCGCTGGTCATATTGACGCGGAGTTTGACTGATATCTGATAGCGGAGCTTCTTCCATGGCTTTGTCCCTTAGTAGTCGACCAGCAATGTCTGTTCTTACCTCTAATCACTCTTCCAGTTGGAACAACTATACGATGATCGCGCTCTGATATCTCAGCGGGCTCCGAAGATGACTGGGACGAATCGTCTTCATTTTGTGTATCACTCGATTCTAGTATAGCTTCATCATTATACTCATCTTCAAAGTCGCTCTGTACATAGTCTTCGCTCAGGTGATCTTTGATCTCACTATCACTTCCCGGGGGTCCATCATTGTCATTATCCTGTTCTGATGATAATAGAACACAAGTGCCCTCCTGCTTGTCAAGATAATTGCATAAATATTAATACCTAAAAACAAGACAAAAATATGTATAAATAAAATACGCCGTAATAAATCAGAATTACAAACCAACGCTCGAAATTGCACAAAAGATAAACATACGCCTCATGAGCGCATCAACTCGTCATAATTGCAAAACTATAGTACTTACCTCATAGACACAGTCGTCCTTCGACAGAGTTAAGCAACGACTGAGATGACTACGAAGGCCAGCTGTATACGCGCATCTGATATAAAGATACAGCAATATATTATTCACGCGGGCGCCTCTAAGGCGTAGGTTATCTTTCTAGGGTTAACGTCCCTCCCACCGCACCGAATATGTTGTGCTTTGCATCATTCCATTACTTTAATCAGTACAGCAACATGAAAAGAGAAATGATATATACGTCGAGTCATATCTTCATATCTTCCCGCATCTACCATGTTGAGGCAGTCGACCAAATGTATACAAAACTGCTGTCAATGCAACATTTGTTCTCGGTGCCTCAAAAACATGTTGTGGTCTATTGCGGAATGGACCAGCCATTGGAAATCTGTATTCTTTTCTACGGTATGCTATGCGACATCTTGTTCTTAAGCCATCTATGGTATAAGTTAAGAAAACTAATTAGATTATTTAGATTAAGAATTTGTAAGAATCGCACGCTATGTAAAAGGGAGGTTATGAAGACAAATGTAGTTAATTCTCGCGGTACTTTATGACTGCCACAAATTCGCTTATGGAATCACAATTAAAACAACATATTCATACAGGGAAGCACTCCAAAATACTATTCGAAGTTCCGAAAAGCGGAAAATCAACGAGGTGACACGTTTTCAACAATTTCATGAATTATACCAAATTAGAGATATGTGCCGATTCAAAATCCTACATTTTATTTATGGACTTGTATATAACAATCTCATCGTGAACCCAGCGAGGCACTTAGAGAAATATCCAAATAAACTCTGATAAACAATAGCTTGGAAACCAATATTTTCAAAACCTCCTTGGAATAAATTTTGGGTTTTCAAGGTCGGAATCTACGAATTTCGACACTCCAAAACTCAAGAAAACGAGCATTAATGTTTTTCAATTTCTCCGGGAAATCAGCCAATCAGAAACGAGCTATTATTTACTCGAACGTCGCGAAACTACTTCCGCCCGCCATCAAAACTTCGAATTTTAATTAATAAATTCTTGTACATAACGCACTAAAATATTATAAGCACTTTCCGTACATTACGCCGACAAATTAATTCCGGGGGCCACCAATCTTTCTGGGCTGAAAAATCTATCGTAAAGTCCACTTTTCAACCATCATATTGGCATCACTTCGCGGGAAGAAATTGTATAAATAAGAAGAAGGTCAATTTTGGATTAAAATTCAAAGTCCGCGGAGCTCTGTGAGTTTTTTTTTGTTTCTGACTTCACATTAAAGACAAGTGAAAACACAACAACGAGATCTGTATAGCTTGTCGTAACACAATAAAGCAACGTATCGTATTACACACCGCACGCAAATTAATTTACTTTTCCGAATTAAGTTAAACACAATTGACTAACCTTACGGGAATTTGTGGGTGCTTCGCTTGAATTACACCTGGTCAACCACAAACATCCGGCAGATTGTTGTAATATGAAAAAGCCGTGAACGTCACTTTAGGGATCCAAGTTTTATAAAGAAAAAAATTATTAAAAAGTACGAAGAAGAATTAACTGAGTTCCGTCGAGGTTATTCCGTGCGTTCAGGTGTAACACACCTATGTGGTTTTAAGCACATCGCTGTGCACATCACATTACTTGAAACAGTGGGGATACATACCGCACATCGATTTGTCATCTGAACGGTTGGTGTGCACTTCGATCCGAAACGTCACTTTTGAAAGCCGACACTTTAATTTAAACTACATTTTATGAATAAAAATGGAAATAGGTAAGAAAGTTGAATTATTCGGTGCAATCGAAACTTCAAATGAGTTTTTGAAAAGGATTGCATCTTTTCAGGTATGGCAATATTTACGAACTCATTTGTGTAAAAAATAAATTTGTAAAATTACAAAGGTATTCGCTATTCATCTGGAGGACGACGAGGATAATTATATCATTATAAGAGCAGGAATTGACTGTTTACCAAGAGCACAACCCAATAGCATTTAGAATTATGTGGAAAGAATTGTAAGCAAGTATTCTGACCTAGAATTCCAATGTAATTTCCGAGTGTCGAGACCGACTTATGAGTTTTTGCTTGGAAAATTAGTATATCATTTTCGGCTCGACGAAATTAAAAGTAGTGTCAGTGCGGTAAAGCCGCTTCTTGCGGTTATTTGGCGTTGGCTACTCCTGAATCGTACAGGTAATAAAACTGTATATAGAATATTATTTTACATCGTTATTGAATTTATAGATTGGTTGGCGAAAGATTTGAGTTAGCGAAATCAACTTTGTCGACCTGGTTTTTCAGAATCACTGATTTTCTGAACAAAATCACAAGCGAGATAATTAAATTTCCATTAACAGAAGACAAAACAGAAATAAAGGCTCAATTCGAGTCCTTAAACATGATTGGTGTAATTGGAGCAGTGATGGATGCTACATACCTACAAAAGTACCACGTCAGCAAAAAGCCGCATATACAAACAGGAAATCCTTCACTTCCGTAACACTATAAGCTGTTTGCGATCATAAAATGACGTACTTGTAGTGCTTCATTGGATTCTCAAGCTTCGTTCATGATTGTAGAATTTTTAAAAATTTATAAAAACGTCACAGAAAACTGAGCTAGCTGTTTTCAATTGGAGAGAAAATTCTTGGTGATAACGCTTACCCTTTCCTGACTTGGTGCATTCCCCCTGACATTAACCGTGGTAGACTTACAGCCAAGCAGAAATATTTCAATACAAAACAGGCTTCCTATCGTGTTGTAATAGTGAGAAGTTTTGCTCTTTTATTTGGAAGATTCCGCAGATTGAGGTACATTAATATGAACATAACACAACAAATTCAAGCAACAATTTTGAAGACTATTTAGTTGATGGTGAAAGCTATGCACGTGAAAATATCCCAAGTTATGCTGAAACATAGAGCCCAGATAGTATGGAAACTCAACAAGCAGCGGTAATGGAAAGAAATACAATGACCGATTATCTTTGGACTAAAATAAATACATACTTAAATTGAAATGTGCATTATGTACATATGTACCTATCCATAAATAAGGTAAATGATTTTGTAAAAACTCTTCATACTATAAAAAATACTCATTGTAATTCTGTCTTGCAGGAAATACATACTTATATTGCATATACTTCATTAAATATTTACTTTGCAGTGTATAATTATTATACCCTAGATGAAATCTATAGGGTATACTAAGTTTTCATTCCGTTTGTAACACCCTGAAATAATGATGGTAGAGCAAAATGGATTGGACACCCACGCATAATATTTAAAGTTATTTTCAGTTTTGGATGTCCGTCCGTCTGTCTGTCCGTTTGTCCGTCCGTCCGTCCGTCTGTCCGTCCGTCCGTCCGTCTGTCTGTCCGTCCGTCCGTCCGTCTGTCTGTCCGGCCGTCCGTATGTGCGCACGATACCTAAAGAACGCGTATTTTTAGAGAGCTGACATTTTGTACACGGACTTTAAAAAAAAAAAGGAAAATTAAGTTCGAAAATTAGACAAATCGGGCAACTCCTTCGTGGGGTTGCCATACAAAACTTTCGTTTTCCACTATATATTTGGACACTGCCTGAGAACTCATCGATATAGACAGCTGAAATTTGGTACATGATGTTTTCATTATACTAGGAAATAAAATTTTAAAAACGAACTAAATCGGGCAAATCCTTCTTGGTGTTACCATATAAACTGTGAAAACGATCAGTCCAAGACATTTTTATTGTACTAAAAACTTCTTCAGAATACGAAGTGCTGCATATAAGGTAGGTTATATTCATTTTTTCTGTCCCACAAACCGTATATGCAAAAAACAACTTCAGAAATCAAACTTTCACAGAAGGGTGACAATATGAAATTTCATATGGGCATTCATCTAGGGTATCATAAGAATTGGTCTTAGACCAATTCTAGCTTTTTTACTTGTTAATATTTGAATTCTTTTTGATTATATTTCATTGGCTGCTGAACATCTGTAGACCTGTGTACATCACCTTATTTTGTGTCTTCACTCTGCACGCGTAGAATAGTTTGAATTTGTCAGCGTTCCTTATGAATTATGAGAATAGAGGATTTTGGCAGTATGGTATTTTGAAAACTAAATATTTGAACTGTAATGGATTACGAAAAATGAGATTTCTAAAAAATTCGGAGAAAAGTATTATTATACAGGGAATTAAGTATGGATCCCAATTGCAGTATATGTTAAAAAATAATGGTGTACTACTGACAAAATGTAATTCAAATTCAAAATCTTTTTATTACAAACCCCAGCATAAGCGCCACGTAAATAATCGTTGGGGTTGAGCGATAGGGATAGTACCACAGAAGATGATTAAAATTGGTATAAGTAACAAGTAACATAGCGATTCTTATATTAGAATTGCTGTGAGTAAAGATAATGCAGCTCAGCATGTAAACTATAAAAACGTATTAATAAAAGTGAAGAAAAGGTTAAGATTAACAACGTATTACAAAGTAAAGCCTCGTCTTGGAAGCTCAGTTAGGGCACTTTCACATTAAACACAAGAATCGAAAAAGTGTAAACCGAAAAACGCAATTCATTCCACTTTAAAATAAGATTTTTACTCCAATGATGAATAAAATCATTAGAAATAGGACAAACTAATGATTTTACTGAGAAAATAGCATACTTATTTCAGATTTTTAAGAAAAACACATCTTTTATTATTTTTTCTCAAAAATCTGAAATAAATTTGCTTATTTTCTCAGTAAAATTCTTAGTTTGTCCTGTAGCCCTGGATTTTGTTAATCATTGGAGCAAAAATCTTGTTTTAAAGTAGAATAAATTGAGTTTTTGCTTTACATTTTTCGAATCTTGTTTGTGATGTGCAACTGCCTTTAATGACATAAATGTACGTAGAGTAATAGTATTTACCAACAAGTGAATAATAAATAATTATAATATGAACCATATATAAATGGTTAGCAATTATGGTAAAAGTGGCCTACCTAAACTAAGCTCACAAGGCTAATTAAAATATAAAAATCAAAAAAATTACGAGTAAAATCCATACAGCACGACTAGCAACATATTAGCTAAGACTAGAAATTCAATTTTAGAAGTTTTGTCATCATTTCCCTATAGGTTTCAAATGGTTCTGTTTGTGTATTGCCTCCATTTATTCCGCATGACGCTTGACCTTATTTTCGTCCACCGTTTTTCTAAACCAGAAGATAAAACATTTGTAATTGTTCTCCATCTTATTGCGATAGGCTCAACTATAACAACGGCTTCCTCCAATTCATCAATTTCTTGCGCTTGAGGACGAACAGGTTGATAGCGCGAAGAACTGGCTTGATGTGGTAGTTGGACTGCTTCCAAAAATGTCATGCAATTCGTTGAAGAATTGAAAAGATATTCTAACCCCTCCAGAATTTCTTGAACCAGCTGAATGCTGTGTGGCGATCTACACCATTTGGAATCAATAGCCTCTACAGTACGACTTACAGACTTCTAGCATGAAAACCTGAAAAAACTATACTACAAAAATTCGAGCGATCTTCATTGGTTCAGCACTAGCCTCCAATGGTATATCATTAAACCAAAAAGTAATGGTTGGACCAAAGATTCAAACGAACCTGATTCCAACTTCTCACGATTAGATCATTTAAAATCGCTATAGTCGCTGATATCAAGAAAATTTATCCACAAATTCTTGTTGATAGAAGAGACCGCAATTACAAACAGATCATCTGGAGATCAAGTCCTGTTAAAAGCAGACAACATCTGTGCTTAAATACAGTTATTTATGACACTTCAGCCGCGCTATATTTAGCTACTAGATTACTAAAATAGCTCACAATTGACTTCCAAGTCCAATATCCACTGGTAGAAAGAGCAGTAATTAACAACCTCTACGTTGATTATCTTCTAGTCTTCTAGGAGGAGCTGCAACCGAAGAAGAAGCAGTAGAACTTTATTATCAACTTAACTTGCTAGTTAACCAAAGAGAATTTTCACTCCGGAAATGGGATTCCAATTCAGCAAAGTTTTTAAGCAAAACATCCACAGAAATGAGTAGTGAAAACGCAATGATGTTTGATGACAGATCGGAGACACTGAAGGTACTTGGCCTCAGATGGATTCCTGCCTTGGATTGCTTCACGCATACTGTAAGGCTCACAACAAGTGACATTGGAATAAAAAGAACAAGCTATTCGATCCACTAGGCTTAGTCTCGCCAGTAACCATAAAGTTTAAGCTTTTCCTACAATAGTTATGGCTGAAGAATTTTATTTGGGATGATCAGTGCCAAGAACTTGGTAAGGAATTCCATAAACTTCGCAGCAATCTCGTGTCTCTACAAGAGCTACGGATCCCAAAATGGATTCCTGCTAAATCGCGTTCCATGGAATTGTACGGGTTATCGGAATCGTCAGAAGTAACTCATGCTGCCGTCATCCATTGCAGATCTAAAGATGACGTAAGTGACATAGGAGTGAATAATATTGCATCCAAAACTAAGGTATATCCTATCACGCAATTATCCATCCCACGACTTGAACTATGTGCAGCAACTTTACTAGAAAAGCTGTTCGATTTTGTATAACGCACATTAAACGAAAGGCAAGTCGAATATTTCTCATCCCTCCAACATAGTCCAAAATGGCAAATAGCAGAACCTAATCTTTCAGTGGGTGATTTAGACATCACCTTCCAAATGGCTATTGGGCTATCCAGGCGCAGATGGTCTTGTTCGAGTTGCTACAGTTCGTATTTCCACTGGAGAGATAAGACGACCCACAGTAAAAATGGCGAAGCTTCCTCTTAATACTAGTTAAGATGCTCTTAACTGGGGGAGTAAATTCGAGAATCAAAATTTATTATAGATAGTCTTTTATTAATGAACCCTACACTAATATGTGTACTTATCATTATATAGAAGCAATATCCATTTATTTGCAAAACGATCCCACACCCAAGGTCATACTAGCTAATGTGCAATAGAATTCTAAATACCGTTTTCTTTCATCCCAAAATTATTATCAGTTTGAGTTCTCTATCAAGTCAGATAAGTTATTTTTTCTACTCCAGTCAGTCTGCAATCAACAAGTGCTCATTAATATTATACCCTGAGACCGCAAAGTTTTGTTTCATTCAACTAGCCTCAATAACTCTATCTCACAAATAGGGTTTCTGAAAAACAGTAGTTTTTAAAAACACAGCTGTATGATGTTTTAGAATTTTGAAAAAACAGCTGTTAACAGCTGTTTTACTGTTTTTTTATGTTTAATAAAAGTTCAAGTTAAATTTTTCCATATACTATAAGAATGATTTTATTGAATGCTTTAAATTTTAATATAAATTTTATTTTTAATAATAATACTTCAAAAATATAAGTGCTGCTACTTATCAGAAAGGCGTGATGTTATTTTTGTACAGAAGTTAGCACATACTGAAAATGCTCTTCCCACTTCCGTAGATGTTGGCTTTATTGTTAATATGGCATCAAAAATCTTCTGAAGATTTTCTGTACGTTCGCCTGTATTTTGAAGAGGAGTAAATTCAGCCTTTAACCACTTGAAATTGTCTTGACCGGGAGTTACTGCTGGTGATTCATTTTTCTGAAGCAATACATTAAGATCTTCTTGTAGAGTTAAAATTCCACAAGTTGTAGAATTATCGGCAGTTGTTACAATTATTTCAGCATCATTTACACCAAAAAGTCGAGATGCCAACATGCCTGCTAAATTTATTGTAGCTCTTGGTGGTGTGATTGTAGAGTTCTTAAGGCTGCGTAATAAATCCATAACATCAACATTACAACGTTCATCAATTCGAATCTTCAAATTATCCATCAACTTGTGGCTAATTTCACTTTAAATTAAAGAGAGTTTCTCAAACATAAATTTTATTATTGTGTCAGCGCTCATCAGTGTTGAATCTTCTCTGCTAACAGCTAGTTTTACAGGTTTCATAGCCTCTAGTAAATCTTTTAAGTAATCGAAATCTACATTATCAACTAAATCTAAATCTGCCTTAAATTCCAATAAGGTCTCTCGAATTGCACTTTCTGTCTATAATTCGAATTAATCCTGTTTTATACGTGATATGTTCAGTTTTATCATCCTCTTAACGTAGTAAACTCATCGACAGTCATGCTAAACTTCTCACCATTTGCAACTTTCAATTTAATTGTGTCCATCAGTTTTTTCTGCTTTTCATCAAAATCTTCGTGCAACAGTTTCATTACATCGCTTTCGTTAGCAGGCAGTTTAAATCCATCTCGAGCTATTGACTGGCGAATGTATTTATTTCTTGTAATTGCTCGAATCGAAATGCCATCAATAGCTAAATCAGAGATAATCCCTTTAAGAGTCTTTCGCTCTAGGAAGTCAATAATAGTTTTTCGACTTTTCTCACTTCATTTTCCATAATTTGATGTAGTCGATTCAGTTGCCCTTTGAAAAGAAACTCCATGGCTTTTCAAATGATTTTTTAATGTAGTCGTTGAGTTTCCTGAACACTTGATAATTTTATTGCAATGCTGACATTTTCCTTCTAAATCCTTCGTAGTTGAATTTTTCCGTTTTGTTGCATAATCCCAGACTGGTATTAAAAAATGGAAATGTTAAAAAATAACCAAATAATTTTTTACTTGCCAGTAGTGAATTCGTTTGAATTTTGAAACAAAATTTTTTGAAACAAAAAAGTTCAATCTTTTGTTTGAATGAAAGTTTAATTATTTTCGTTTTTGTGTATAGAAATTGTTGTTGTATAAAGTTCGTGATTTACGATGATAATATAATCAGGGTTTAAAAGCACCGTGCTCGCGCTATAATTATACTTGTAATACTACCGCAAAAATTCATTTCGGAACTTGGTGCTGCTATTTGAAATTGCTTGCATCTGCTATTGCTTTCAAACGATGAAAATAATATAGGTTTAATCTTTTCGTAGAATCCACGGCTGCTTGGATTCTTCAAATTTAAATTAATGAAGAACATTAAAAACAGCATTTCAAAAACAGCTGTTTGCTGTTTTTCATTTTTTTTCAAAAAAACACCTGTTTTACTGTTTCTGTTAAAAACAGCCCAGAAACCCTACTCACAAACAATATGCGAATAGAGATATCAAGGATAGGGATTCTATCCGTTATCCTTGAATATCCTGGAGTACGTACTTTTAATTTTAGTATTTTTTTTCTTTTTTTCTACCTTATATTATCTACTAAAATATATCAAAATTTCAACTTGAGATATTAACGGGATCAGAGATTCAAAAATTACATGCATTTGCTCATAAATTATTAGTTTCTTGAAAATGTCATTAAAGGTAGCAAATAATTACTGTGAAAGTGGTGCGAGTGAAAAAAAACTGACCTCCTGGAAGGTGGGGGGCGTTCGCCCTCCGTTCGATTTGCTCCTGCTTATATTATAACCATGCTCAAAATTTAGTTTCGATGTGCCGGCCATTTCGGTGCCTAAAACAGACGACTGAGGTGAATTAGTATTTCGCAAATACATATGTATGTAACTATCACAGGAACCTTATGTCACGAACAAAATAAATTGTTAAAATAAGTTGAATTTTCTTCACGTTTGAAAATTTTGATTAATTAATTTTTTGCAGTTCGTTTTTCCCGTTATAAAAACAATTATGGAGACGATGTCGAAGTATGTGCGACAGACACATGTTTTAAGTCATTGCGAAAAAGATTTCAAGTTGATAGATCAAATTTCTAGATTTGTTATCCTGTCCACTAGCTCAAGAAAAAGCAATTTAAATTTCCGGAAGCGGCGCGAGGTCTTCGAATCCACACCAATATTATTTCCTTTTTATTTTTATTGTAAACGAATCTAGCTATATGTATTCCTCGGAAAGCAGAAAACGTTTGTTAGTCGGTCGCCAACTCTCCTCGTATATGTTTGTAGTCGAACAGACCGAACGAGTAGGGTAGAAAAATGTTAATTTTTTTCCAAAGTGAACAAATCAGAAAAAAGAAAGGCTGTTACTAATAATAATTTAGGAGTATTGTCCGCATGAATATTTGAGTTTTTCAAATTTATATAATAACTTAAGTTGTTGTTCTTTATAAAAAAAAAATAAATAAATAAAAAAAAAAATTAGGAAATGAAACATTTATTTTATCTTTTGAAAACCAACATATGCATATAGTTGTGGTCCTGTAGGCCGCATGCCACTGTTCGTGTCCTGCCATGGAGTGCCACTTTCGGAAGGTTAACGTTAACATAAGTGACTGGGCTACTAGGACTCTATGAATAGCTCGACCAGAGTAGATTTACCCAAAATAGTTAGGTTCGATTATTCCCTGTTAGATTGTAAACGTCATTTAGAGTAATAAATGTTTCTAAAGTTATTTTCAACCTTAAATCTGCAATTCCAAGATACTCTCGCATAAGAATACTCCTGGAGATTTCGTTTTCCACCCCGCACAGCTCAGAAAGTTTGCTGTTAGATTTACTTATCTTTTTCAGAAAATAAAGGAAGGTACCATGTCCAATGAGTGCATTAAGAAACAGCCTGAGCGCGTGTCTGCTAAGAGCAGTTTAGTGTGCGGTTCTGGCAGGCGGGCTACGACAGAGACCGGACATCTAGTTGCCTGCCTTCAAATTTTTGCAGTTCTGTAGAAAGCGGGATTTTTTTGTAGGCTAAATGTTGAGTTGGTCTCTAATTCGTCTTTGGCCGGCTAATCCATATCGTCCATTTGTCATTTGCGTCCCACTCTTTGTGTCCACTGACACGAAATAATGTAACTTTGTCGTTCCTAGAGAGAAGCTAGACTTTTCTGTGGCTACTCCTTACTATAGCTTTCACTGAAAGTCTTTTCTAGTAAGTAATCAAAAATGTGTGCAGCAGTACAACTCCTTATAATAGTAACTTAGATTTGATGAGATTGGAGCCGGAATAAGATCCTAACTAGATCCCTTGAATGTAGGCTACAACGAGGCCTATTGTTCACTCTCCAGACTTATGTGCAATTGCTCACAAAAATGAGCACTCCTTACCGACTTCGTGCAGTTCTTGCAGGAGGTGTAAGCCAAGAAATCTGTTACGTTTTCTTGAGAGGACAGGATTTTGGCAAAGAAAAAGAGCCACTGTTTCGTATTTCTCTACGCACTATCCGCATATTGGATCGTTAATAAACCCCCATACAGCGTACGTACCTTTGAGAAGAGTATTCTTAGTGAGAATTGATACTAGCCTTCTCAGGGTTGGCTAGTTTACTTCCAATAGCTTTTAAGTTTAGTTTGGATTAGCTCTATCCCACAGCTCCTTTGAAGTTCTACCTGCAGGGTCATGTAAATAAGGGCGGCAGTGTTGGCAGTCGGCCTAAATTGAAATATTGGAGGCAAGGTGTTTTGGTGCGATCGATCCGAATTGTGAAGTAGGATGCCTCCGAGGTTGAACCAATACGAGTAAATTCGTCCGCCTTTTCATTTCCACTAATGTCGCTGTGACTTAACACCCAAAGCACAAATACTCTGTTGTTTAAAGAAAGGGAGTTCAGAGTAGTTTTACATTCCAATACAAATTTGAAGTCTTTAAAAGGTTTTGAGAAGTACTTGAACGCTGATTGCCTGTCCGAGTAAACTGCAGTCTCCTTGTTTTCAGTGTTTGAGATAAGGAAATACATTCCCGCTCCAAGGATGGCCTTGACTTCCGCCTGAAAAGCGTGACATGACTACGAAGGTGTATGGCAATTTCCATGTGAGGCTTCTCACAAAAAACGCCTGTTCCGATATTTTCTTCCGAATTGGAGTCGTCTGTATATGATAGGGTTTGTCACTGGTTGAAAAGCGGAATATAATTGCCTTTCTGCCATGTCTTGAATTTTCGATCTAAAGCAGCTTTTGAGCACAGTCTGGAGGATGTGATCGTTGTCCCTGTTTATGTCACGTAAGATTTACTGCACGGATTCAGAGATTGGCTCATATGAAACTCTTGTACCAGTGTTAATCTAGCTAAGATTGAGATACAATTTCAGAGCAGTAGGTGTGTATTTACACGAGGCGTAAGTTGAGGATGACTTAAAGAGTCCCAGAGCTAATTGACTTTAGAGCGCCACTTACACTAAGGATGCACAATACTTGACTCTTCTCTAATATCTTACGCTGTTTGGCATTGTTCATTGTCTCCACTACTCAACGGTTAGCATGGGGTCAGATATTGCCAGTTTAGATTCATAGGATGAAACGCGGTTTAAGTCCCTTTTCCCTATCTGTCTGCGGTACATCGTAAAGGCTTTAAGAGCGTTATTCGCTTTTTCCTCAAGGTGTGGTTTCGAGCTCAGCTTTGTACCAAATATGATACCTAGGTATTTTTACCCTGTCCTTCAGTTCCAAACGTGTGAGTCCGATAGATGGCCAATTGGAATGTTCCTTTTCTTAGTAAAGAGGCATAGATCTATTTTCATTGGTAGATGCAAAATCCGAGATGCCTAGCCCAGTCAATGACTAATTTGGTCGCGTTCTGCACCAGTCTGTAGTGTTAAGACTCATAGCTACATGTGACCAAGATCATCAGGTTGTGTACGTAATATATTAATTTGTACCCTACCCGGATGACTGTTAGTAAGAGATCTTTAGTAATGAGCACCCATAACAAAAGAGATAAAATATTGTTTTTAGGGGTGCCTGTCTGGACTCTTTGTAGTCTGATTATTCCGCCCTGTTCAATTCAGCAGATAATGTCATGGAGGGTCGTCTCAACTGACCTACAATGTTACTTACTTTTGGCTCCCAGATAGTGGTTTCTTGCGCTCAGTCAGTGTCTATGTTGATTGATAGAGCACGAAATGTGTAATAGAGTGAACAACAAAAATTCGACTAGCACATGGTCCGCGCCAGAAAGTAAATGCTTGTTTTTGCGCAGGCTTCATGAATTGTGCGCCCGGAATGGTCGGAAATAAAAAGGGGATGACCCATAGAATTGTTCCAAGCAAATTTTTTGAAAAATCATTTTTTTTTCTCAAGTTCTACGAATACACTGAGTTCCTCCCTTACTGCAAGATATACATATCGCATTCCATAAGTGGGGAAAGTCATTCTTCGCCATAACTGATCAATTGTAAGCACGAAGATGTAGTGACTGACCAAAATAAATCCATTAGAAAAAGTTAGGTAAATATTCGTAATTAGCGGTTGAGTTTATTTATTTTTAAGTTTAAGAAGATTATTTGGAATCTTTAATAACCACAAAATACAACCATCGAAAACTCATAGTAGATAGATTTTTGAGAAATATAATTTTCATATACGATATGAAATTACATTTATAAATTTATGCTTTAAATTAAGTTAACTTAAGCTATGAAAATTGCTCAACTTACATACATAAAAGGTTTTGTATATTAGCCCCAAGCAAAGCGAAATTTGATAACATCAACATAATTCATAAGAGGAGTTATTTTCAAAATTTAATTTCCCCAAAGAAAGCACATTACTTGATATCATGACACTCGAGTACAAAGCGGCTCATTTTATTAAAATCAAATAAAATTAAAATTCATAAAAACAAACAAAATGTCTACGCATAATACCCACGAGATAATAGAATAATGATTTATAACCTCTCTCAAGTCAGCCTTCAAAAATTTTGGATTATCATGTACACGTGCGTATATACTGCACGTACTTACAACATAAACTTGTGTACATAAACTTTTCATGAAATGATGAGTTCGGTGTTGTTAACAAAATGCGAGCTTACATTTTATGTAAATATTATTGAAGGTAAACATGTATCTACCAGGGTAACCCAAAACTCTGATCTTATCCCAAAACACCCCGTAGTCAATCATCCATTAAATACCATCCAGAGTTCACGTTCCACCTGGTCTCTTCCTCCATATATGCCATTGCCATATACGTATGCACACAAAATTTAAAGTAGTATCTTCAAGAGGAATCACCCTATCCGTACATGTACTATGTAGGTAGGTACGTACAGCAGGATGAATCCTTCATGTCAGACATTTAGCAAACAGGTGAGAAAAAGTACAATTCTTGCTCTTGATATAGCACGCAACAATAGACCTATATACGAATAGTGAGTGGTAAAAAAACATAATAAGAATTGTGCATGATCGCTCCTTCTTTAAAGATTACATCGCCATCCAACCAGAACCCTCAAAGCATTATGTGTTCCCAGAATGTAATTATATGGAGCAGGAAATATTCTGGGGTATACATCCATATACACAGCATATCTACTCCCACCAATATATAGCCCAATTTTGAACATGAAATGATTCTCTGTATATGAAAGGAATATGCGAGCATATAAATCTCCCTAGCGCTCCTTTCTTTTGGACAGCAAACAGTCGTGTAATTGTAATAAGGTAAATGAGGTGTCTAATTTTTTTAGAATAGCATCTTTATGGTTTTATTGCCACCTAAGTACGCACTTTGTTGCTTCATAAGGAAACAAAACACGTTTTTTTCTCCTATGGCCAAAAACAGCGAATCCTTCAAAACGATGAGTCACATATTTTTGGGAATTGCAACCAGGGGTTATTGCTATTCTATAATTTTGTTGAGATTTTTGGTTTCTTTTATTGTTCTTTTAATGGATTACAAAATTTACATGGTTCCCAAGTTTTACTACGCTGTTTGTGTACAGTTCCAAGGTAGATGTACCATAAAAATGAGAGGTGTTACAAAAAGATAACTTGAAATTTTTAATTGCTCACGCTTTCATTTTCCATTAATTCCATTTATTTATTAAACTTTTATGTCAAAGTTTTTACGAATTAAATCATAAATATTGTGACCCAATTAAAATTAAAAATACTTAAATGAATGAAGCAAATACATCAGATTAAAAAAGAATAAAAAAGGCTGACTTTTCAAGAAACGCTTTAATTGACCTTTAGTCATAGGAAAGTCAAGTTCGTGCTAATGGGCATTAAAATAATGAGAGTTCGAAGTAATTCAAAGTGTAATTAATACGAAAAAACGGCAGATAAAAAGGTCATTGTTTCTCGGATCGACAAGGAGTAGAAATATTTAGCAGACCAAGCATCTTAGGAGAATTAATTGGATCATTCAAGAAATCGTATAAATAAAGAGAATCCTGGAGCTGTAACGCCTCCTCTCAAGGAGAACGATGAAAGGGAACAAAACGACAAGACTACAAGGTCATTCCAAGAAAGATCGCGAGGAACAAATTTTAGATAGCTACGCTAGACGCCTCAATCCGGCTAATATGGACGCAATAATGAGATGGAATATAGTGGAATACTCGTTTAAAATTTATTAAATATCAAATTCTTTAAAAGTCAAAGACGTAACGCTACCATTGCAACGACAGCATTATGCTACAGAACATCCGCCCAATGACGGTAATCGCGACTGCAGATATTTTTAATTAATCTAGTCTAGTTTCATCGCTCAAAGCAAATAATTCAGCATAATCTAGCCGTCGTTGTTCGTAATATTAAGAATAAAAAATCTGCACAATTTCCCTCTTAACAAATCCCAAGACAGTGTTAGCCCTATAGAAAATACACAAAATTTGCTTTTCAAAAGACAGTTTGGAATCCCTTGGTTCCGTCAAGTCTAGACAATATACTAACATTGATAAAGTATAGTTGAGATACGTAGGTTTACGCATACGATTATAAGACATATCAAAAACTTATCAATATTCAAAGGAAGAAAATTCTTACAAAATCAAGATTAGAATGTGTTCAATTCAGAATTTAACAGATCCCATTCATCATCATTTGACGTCATTAATATAAGAGCTACAGTTGCTGTGGAATAATAACAATTGTGTTTCTTTGATATAAATGACAAAAAATAAAAGGCTGCTCTTGGGTACTGTAGAAGTACTACGAATGTCCTTCGACAACACACCACGAAAAGAGACTTGCTGGGAAATGTTATACAGGTAAGAAGTTAATCAAAGCAAAAGCCCGAAGAGGAGAAACTAGCAAAGGAAGTTTGTGTAAAAGATAATTTCACTTTTATGGTAGTGAAGTGAACCCATGAGCCCCAGGGCTTCGACGAGATTTCCTTGCAGCTGAGCCGCACACGTTAGATGCGTGATGGGCGGCAACAGTTTCTGAGACCTTCAATGTTTTGAGTAAAAGACAGCTCTCTATCTAATTCACAGTTTATTTATTTAATCAAAAACTAACGTAGCTACTTCTACTCAAAATTTATTTTACCGTCGTAAAGTTAAAATTCTAAATACACTTTTTATGGTGCGTTTTCTGTTGCCGGCGGAAAAAGTATGATAGAGAATACGAAGCTATATATCATTATCATCATGTCTCCTAAAGTCACGTACGTTCAGTAATCGCGGATGCTAGCGAGCGGAAGTTTTCAATGACCGTATAACTGCACGGGAAAATTCGGTAGGCGACATCAAAGGTTATTTCGCTCAAATTAAAATTCAAAGAGATGCTCTTGCTGACGATATCAACTGCCTGCGACGATCGTCTGATGTTTTCATTAAAGGAGTGCCTGCTGTTACCGATGAAAATCTGCTCCGCCTTCAAGAGCACACTTTCACCATACACTACGGCCACTAGCTTCAAACCCAATGCATCGCAACCAGGGCGTCAGTCTAATTCCACAATTATAGCTAAATTCTCTTGTCCAGCTGAAAGAAAATCATTTTTTTTTGTCTTTGCTGAACACTGTAGCATCAGAATAAATGAACTGCAGGGCTCCTCCGCACAGTCCAAAATCTTTATAAATGAAAATGTTTCACCAATTGTAGGAGCTCTGCTACGGGAAGCACTTCGCTTAAAATCAGAGATGAGGCTACACTAGCAACGGTATTCTGCATGTCAAATTAACAAAACATAGCCGAGCGCTCCACGCCAGATTTACAGTCTGGAGCCGAAACTGCAGTTGACGAGGGATGCTAAGGCTGAACGCGAACGAGGTTGGTTTTTAATTTGTGTTTCTGTTGATTCCCGACTCCTGTTACGAATTTACTACCCAGTGTCCGGTGCGTTCAAGTTACTTCTCATGTAGAGACTTTAATTATTTGGACATGGTCAGCTTAATTCCGGAGTGCTCTGTCCTGCTTTGTTATAGAATAAGAGCTCTTAGCTCTGTCGACGATTAAGTTGCTGTTTATGAAAGCCTCTGCCGCTAGCTGTTCGACAAATCCGTACCTTTGCGCACAAGGAGGATTACTTCAAATAGGTGTCCTTGTGTAGAGCATACCTACATACCACAATAATAAAGGCATATGCACGTACCTCAACAACAAATAAATATAAACGAAACAAACATAACAAGCAAAAGTAAATAACAACAAAGAAAAAGAAATATGATCGGAATAGCCATCCGCTATTCTACGATACATTCACGAATTTATGCAAAGTGAAAAAAAAGTTCAAAATGCAATATGATCACCACTGGTCACCGGTGCACCGTGATGATGCATATAATGCATTACTCAGTAAACTTAAAAAAGTAATTTGCTGAATGACGCAATTGATAACTGTGTCATAACTACTTAGCATTTGTTCAATAAGAAAAAGATTGCAGATTCATGTAGGGGTTAATGTATATGCATTTATCGATAATATATATTTTTGATCGATATTGCTAATATGAGCAAGGTAAGCAATTTTGTAATACTCTTTGTAATATAGAATAGTTCTCATGAGAAACAATATTTCGTATTAAGGTTTTAATAATGTAAGCAATTTTCAAAAAGTATAAATTAAGTGCATTATGAAATAAAGATTAGAGTTTTACCTGAAACCCTCGGTGTTTAATTCAATTGCCAGATATTGAGCTCTTTAGCTCCAACATGGCTGATATCAAAAGTAATGAGCTTTTCAGCTCTCATTGAAGATATCCATATTCAAACACCAGATATTGAGCCTTTGGCTCTAACTTGGTACTCTTTTAAAAGATTGAGTTCTTCAGCTCTAGTATTAAAATTCATTTAATTAACAGATCGAATTGAAGAAGGCAAGCGGAATCTAGGAAAGGAAGCAACTTATTTACATGGCGACCCTGCGGACCGAATCTATGAAGAGACCCTACAACCCTGGAAAAATTAAAGAATCCCTGATAGACGCCTTTCGGGACCCCACCAAAGGACCGAGGCCCATCACAATAGAGGAATACCGCAGCAGAAATACGAACCAACAACCTGAAGTACAACCACGAAAGGAAAACTACACAAAAGGCAGAGCTGGCTTCGAGGCAAAATTTAGAAAGGAAATAGGCGAATATCACCGTATAGCTGTGATATCTCAAGGGGAGCAGAGAAAGAAGTTCCTGATGAAAATCGCAGAACTGAAAAAGGAAAGGAAGGCGAACAGGAAAGAAAAACAAAAAAAGAGAAGGAATAAATGAAAAACTACAGCTAATAATAATAATAATGATAATAAAAAAGTCCTAGGTTATCCATTAATTAATAAATTAATACATAAATTATAATCATTAAAGTAGTGTAGCTAGGAGAGTTCTGGCTCACTTTTTCCATACAAAAAGTGTCCGGAAAATTCCAACTATTTTGGGGGTTCTGGACTGGGCTCTGGGTCACTGGGGGATTCCGTCTAGTGGTCTACGTCACAGGGCCTGCCTGGGGGAATACCATTCCTGTCGTCTGGCTGACCAGGAGATGACGCATCAACTGGTGGCCCCCATAAGCTGTTGAAGCTCTTGTCTTAGATGATTTTTTGTTAATAAAATAATGTTGGATTTTTGCTGAAATCGAACCGAGAACGCTTGGTTTTGTAACATCCGATGCTCTCTACCATGAGACCATGGAGGTGTTGTGCGAACAGTCTTTAAAGATGCTGTATATGGGTAGACTTCTGGACCAGAGTTTTTTAATTAGAACTCTCACCCGCAGATTGCTCCACCGTCGCTAGGTAGACTAAATGTGGGTTGTGTCTTGACTGTACTGGTTTATGTCTTGAATGCACCATTGGGTCTTGACTGGTTTATGTCTTGAATGCACCATTGAGTCACTGGCTTATTACTTGGATACACCATTGAGTCTTGACTGGCTTATGTCTTGGATGTGTCGTTTGGTCTTGACTGCACCCTAACGGCATTAGCTGATACTACCAGCATGCTCCGGTACTACGGCTTTCTTGGATGTGTGGTACGGTTCTCTTCGATATGTAAAGTGTAGGCTTCACTTTTGCCCACACGTGGCAGTACGCTACGGTTTTGGGAAGTTTTGCTTCACTCTTGCCCACACGTGGCGGCATGCTACGGTTTTTTGTGCCCACACGTAGCAGCATGCTACGGTTTTTTTTTGATGTGTGGTGCGCCTAAATGTAAGCTTTTGTTGTTCTCAAGTGTTGCGCCTAAATGTAGGCTTTGGTTTTAAATTAATATTATAATTAAAGTTAATAGTAGGAAATATTTGTTCATGCCAACGGATTCTAGATGGGCGGTATGTGGGGGGATAATAAAGATAGGGAGGGGGTAATGAAATTTTCATCAGAAATCCTCTACGGGCTCTGGTTTTCGAGATATTAGCGTATTAATAATTCAAGGAATTTTTGCTCATGGAAATGGATTCTTGGGGGTGTGGGGTGGGAGGCGGAACGAAATTTTTATCAGAAATCCTCTACGGACTTTGGTTTTCGGTTTTCGGTTCAAATAATTAGCTAATTGGCAATTATATAATTACTAATTGGCAATTAGCAGCTTGGTTGGTAATTATCTAATTGGAAATTAACTAATTGGCAATTAGCACCTTGAATGGTAATTAGCTTAGGGGTTTGTCATGCTTGAAGTTGCAGATATCGATCATCACAAGATTCGTAAACAAATTTTCACATCTTGTTGTAAACAAATTTAAGCAGTATCAGCACATTTATTCTTTTCTGTAATTTGATACCACACTTCCTGAAGCCGCCCAATTCCAAGAATTTTACTGATCGACACGTTTCATTGGAATTCGTAAACAAAATTTCACATCCTGCTGTAAACAAATTTAAGCAATATCAGCACATTTATTCTTTTCATGTAATTTGATACCACATTTCCTGTAGGCAGCCAAAAGTTTTATTGTTCCAAGAATTTTACCGATCGAAACGTTTCATTGGAATGTAAACAGATTTTCACATTTTCTTGTATGTAAACAATCTCATTTGCAAATTCGGCCAGCAGAATAAAGTAATCAAATTAATTTGAATGGTTTTTTTTGTTTATCGTATAATTCGATATCATCTCAGCCTGTAAGCAAAATAGTTGGAATTCATCCTGTGCAATGATTATTTTAGCAGCAGGATCATTCATATTTACAAACCGTTCCTATAAAAGCCCAAGCAAACTCTTGGGGAGCATTAGTCAGTTTTAATGAGTCTCCGTGATAGTACATAAAAAATAAAAATGGCATCCGCGCTAGTAAATAAAAGTTTTTCAATAATTAAAAACTTGCGGAAGGATCTGTTGAAGTGTTTAACAAATTCAGAGAATAAAGACTATATTGTTAAAAAGTGCAACAGAAACATAAATAAATTTCAAGTTGCATTTCGGAAGTGCAATAAGAGAGTTATGAAATGACATTTCGAAAGCTGTCTCGAGCAAATTAAAGCATTCAGAGCACTATTGTTATATACCTAAAGTAACATAATTTTCATATAAAAAAGAAATAGAATTTTTCGTATAAAACTTGAAAAAGGGCAGAAAGTAAAAATTATATTCATTAATTTTTCACATAAGCTAATCATGCTTAAAACATGGTTAGCTTATCTCTTAAATGGGCGAAGAAAATTGCATCAGCAATTTTCCTCACATACCATAAATTTTTCTCATAAAACGACTTGGGAAAAACAAAAGTTTCAGTTTACAACCCAAGTCGTTTTACTTAAAAATTTGTCATTTCAACAGTTTAATTAAAAAATAAATCAAAAAGCAAATCGTACCTTCAGTACAATTTGCCGCGAAAAAATTCAACATGCATGTACATACGTACATACATATTACGAAAAAAACTTTCGTAATAAGAAACGCACGCCACACAAATGCATTGCATGTATATGCGCGTCGCGATTTTGAAACGACGGGACGGTGGCTGATGTTTTCAAAAGTGTAAGATTACATTTTTGAAGCCATGTGTCCAATGCGAATAATTCTGGAAATGTTTGAACAAGTCCACAATTAAAATCGTAAAATTTTCTCAGGATAAGAAAATGCAATTTAGCATTTTCTATCCTGAACAACGGCCCTTTATCACGATGAATGTGATCAAGAGTTGAGTTGATTAAAAATCTCGGCCGGGGTTTCCTCGCGTTTTTTTTTTGGGTGTTGAAGATTCGGTTAACTTGCGAAAGAAAAAAGAAATTACTTGTAAGTTGGAAAGTAGTTGTGTTAAAGATTCGGTTGTAATTTGAAAAATAGTTGTGTGGAAGATTCGACTAAATTGTCGAACGAATAAGTTAAGTAATATTTGATAGTAGAAAAGAAGTGGTGTTAAAGATTCCTTGTAAGAAAAATTGTGAACCTATTAAACTAGTTGGAGGACAAAAGGAGAATAAATTATTAGAAAGAAAGAGTTGTATCTAACTATAACCATAACCTCTACGATTGACACAGTAGTGGTGTTTTGTGGATATATTGCTGCTCCGCGCCCAGCGAGCAGGGAAGGTAGGAAAAATATATATACAACACTATTGAGAACTCCCCGTCGAGGTGGAGGAATCACTCGCCTAAGAAGAAGTGATTTTGTAAAGTGGGAGGAAATAAAGACAGCGTTCGCAGACAGAATTCGACAAGGTGTTATTGTAAATTTAAAACATATCGATCCGAAGCTATTTATGGAAGACGCCGGCAAATTATTTACGCGTCTTGTTAAAAATACATTAAAATATTATTTTAATACTAAAGTTTCTACAACGTTATGCGGTGAATTTATTAAACAAAGTGCTGACAATGAAAACATAAAAGACATTAAATAATTCCAAGCAAGAACTGTTCCGATTAGTGCAGATGATAATGTAGAGGAGTGGTTTAAATCAAACATTTTGGATCCAATAAACACTCAGCTGGAAGAATTCCAGGAAAAAGACAGTGGCTGGGCACTGCACTCTATAATATATCTAGCAGTAGATATTAACAACTTTGAACAGCTCCGAGGATCTTCATATATACCTCTACCAAAAGAGATTACTTTAAAGAAAGTTTGCATTAATGTGAAAAACAATGCTGAAGCATGCTTCGCGTGGGCCGTAACGCCAGCGCTATATACTGCAACTGCCAATTACGATAGAACCTCATCATACCCTCATTACTCTACAGTACTAAATTTAACTGGAATAACATTTCCCATGACACTTAAGCAAATTAAAAAATTTGAAGAGCAGAGCGATTTATCAATAAACGTATTCATCCTAGAGAAAGAGTGTTTCCTCACCACAGTTCCAGTTAGACTTACGAAACACAGGATGGAGCGACATGTAAATCTCTTAATGCTACAAGATGACTACTACCAGGATGAAAATCATATGGATGATGATGGCGATGGTGACGATGACGATGATGATGATGATGATGCTGGGAGATACAATTTCTGTTGGATTAAAGATCTTTCCCGACTTATATCGAAGCAAACTTCGAAACATTATGGTAGAAAGTATATATGTGAGAGATGTTTGCTCTACTTACGCTCTGCTGAAAAATTAGTATCACACACTCCCGAATGCGAGAAGCAAAATGATTGTAGTGTTAGGTAATTATAAGGGACAAGGTGAGTATATGGCGCTTAATTACGTTAACGCCACATCACGGGAGGAATTTTCCCAAAAACGTCCGTACGTGGTGAAGAGTCACATCCTGCCCGAGGTGCTCCTGCACAGGCAGCTGGTGGGCATCCCCTGGGGTGCTGCTGGTTGCCTGACTGAATACGGCGGATCGAGAGAGGAAAACTCGATAAAACCCGCAATCCCAGGTGTAAACAATCGTGCCTATGGGATGAATGGCACTGCGTGAGTGTGTCTTATAACGATGGACTCCGGATACCAGGCGACCTCCGGTTTCAACCCTAGCCTTATCTCGGCATGCCGGCTCTGCTGAGATGGACCAACCTTTCCGAGCATACTCGTGGGAACAATAATAATTCCGTAAAATCTGAGGGAGGTGCACCTCTAAACGTACCAAAGACCCAATTCGGGGTTCTTAGCGACCCCTACAACTTCCAGGACATTACAAGTCCTTCATCTGATGGATACACTCCCCCTAGACGAGGAGGACCTTCTTAGGTCTCCAGAACATAGCCAACAGGAGAGCGGGAACACTGAAGTTCACATTTGCAAAGAGCGCAAGCCAAAGCTCTCTGGCGCAGCCAAAAAAGGCTTAAATGGCTTTTAAAACACGGTCACACAGAAGCAGAGGCTAGAAGGATTGCTGCACTTCAGATAGATCAGCGGAATGAGGAGAGTCTAAAAGAACGGACTCGCTCTGACGACTCTTCTCCAAAAGTGGAGCAACCTAGTGCTCAACGCAGGAAGGCAGCAACGGAGAATCCTTCAAAGAAGCACGTCTCCCTGCCTTCGCGTAAGCAGCCTTCCTATAAGGAGGCTGCAGAGCGCGTTCGGGTGGGTATTCTTCCCGTCGGTTTTCCTGAGGTGGCACTCAACGCGGATCAATGGAAGTCCGTACAGGGTGCTATCTTGATAGAAATCGCGGCAAGAAAGCAAAACCCCAAGATCCCTGGCCTCCACATTTAGTCCAAGGTGGCTGGTTCTGACCTGCGCCAATCAAGGCACCGTGACGTGGCTGAAAGGTGTAGTTGCGGAGCTAAATCGGAGAACCAAGCAAAGTAAGTTTGTGTAGAAGATAATTTCACTTTTATGGCTAATACTACCGAATGGTAGTGAAGTGAACCCATGAGCCCCAGGTCTTCGACGAGATTTCCTTACAGCTGAGCCGCACACGTTAGATGCGTGATGGCCGGCAAGAGTTTCTGAGACCTTCAATGTTTTGAGTAAAAGACAGCTCTCTATCTAATTCACATTTTTTTTTTTGTTCGAAAACTAACGTAGCTACTTCTACTCAAAACTTATTTTACCGTCGTAAAGTTAAAACTCTAAATACACTTTTTATGGTGCGTTTTCTGTTGCCGGCGGAAAAAGTATGATAGAGAATACGAAGCTATATATCATTATCATCATGTCTCCTAAAGTCACGTACGTTCAGTAATGGCGGATGCTAGCGAGCCGAAGTTTTCAATGACCGTATTACTGCACTGGAAAATTCGGTAGGCGACATCAAAGGTTGTTTCGCTCAAATTAAAATTCAAAGAGATGCTCTTGCTGACGATATCAACTGCCTGCGAAGATCGTCCGATGTTTTCATTAAAGGAGTGCCTGCTGTTACCGATGAAAATCTGCTCCGCCTTCAAGAACACACTTTCCCCATATACTTCGGCCATCCGCTTCAAACCCAATGCAACGCAACCAGGGCGTCAGTCTAATTCCACAATTATAGCTAAATTCTCTTGTCCAGCTGAAAGAAAAGCACTTTTTTTGTCTTTGCTGAACACTGTAGCATCAGATTAAATGAACTGCAGGGCTCCTCCGCACAGTCCAAATTCTTTATAAATGAAAATGTTTCACCAATTGTAGGAGCTCTTCTACGGGAAGCACTTCGCTTAAAATCAGAGATAAGGCTACACTAGGGATGCTATTCTGCATGTCAAATTAACAAAACATAGCCGAGCGCTCCTCGCCAGATTTACAGTCTGGAGCCGAAACTGCAGTTGACGTGGGATGCCAATGCTGAACACAAACGAGGTTGGTTTTTAATTTGTATTTCTGTTGATTCCCGACTCCTGTTACGAATTTACTACCCAGTGTCCGGTGCGTTCAAGTTACTTCTCATGTAGAGACTTTAGTTATTTGGACATGGTCAGCTTAATTCCGGAGTTCTCTGTCCTGCTTTGTTATAGAATAAGAGCTCTTAGCTCTGTCGACGATTAAGTTGCTGTTTATGAAAGCCTCTGCCGCCAGCTGTTCGACAAATCCGTACCTTTGCGCACCAGGAGGATTACTTCAAATAGGTGTCCTTGTGTAGAGCATACCTACATACCACAATAATAAAGGCATATGCACGTACCTGAACAACAAATAAATATAAACGAAACGAAACATAACAAGCAAAAGTAAATAACAACAAAGAAAAAAAAAATATGATCGGAATAGCCATCCGCCATTCTACGATCCATTCACGAATTTATGCTAAGTGAAAGAAAAGTTCAAAATGCAATATGATCACCACTGGTCACCGGTGCACCGGTGATGACGCATATAATGCATTACTCAGGAAACTTAAAAAAGTAATTTGCTCAATGACGCAATTGATAACTGTGTCATATCTACTTAGCATTTGTTCAATAAGAAAAAGATTGCAGATTCATGAAGGGTTAATGTATATGCATTTATCGATAATATATATTTTTGATCGATATTGCTAATATGAGCAAGGTAAAGCAATTTTGTAATACTCTTTGTAATATAGAATAGTTCTCATGAGAAACAATATTTCGTATTAAGGTTTTAATGATGTAAGCAATTTCCAAAAGGTATAAATTAAGTGCATTATGAAATAAAGATTAGAGTTTTACCTGAAACTCTCGGTGTTTAATCCAATTGCCAGATATTGAGCTCTTTAGCTCCAACATGGCTGATAACAAAAGTAATGAGCTTTTCAGCTCTCATTGAAGATATCCATATTCAAACACCAGACATTGAGCCTTTGGCTCTTACTTGGTACTCTTTAAAAGATTGAGCTATTTAGCTCTAGTATTAAAACTCATTTATTTAACAGATCGAATTGAAGAAGGCAAGCGGAATCTAGGAAAGGAAGCAACTTATTTACATGGCGAACCTGCGGACCGAATCTATTACGAGACTCTACAGCCCTGGAAAAAATTACGGAATCCCTGAAAGACGATATGCGGGACCCCACCAAAGGACCGAGGCCCATCACAATAGAGGAATACCGAAGCATAAATACGAACCCACAACCTGAAGTACAACCACCAAAGGAAAAATACACAAAAAGCAGAGCTGGCTTCGAGGCAAAATTTAGAAAGGAAATCGGCGAATATCACCGTCTAGCTGTGATATCACAAGGGGAGCAGAGAAAGAAGTTCCTGATGAAAATCGAAGAGCTGAAAAACGAAAGGAAAGAGAAAAGAAAAGAAAAACAAAAAAAGAGGAGGAATAAATGAAAAACCACAGCTAATAATAATAATAATGATAATAAAAAAAGTCCTAGATTAGCTATTAATTAATAAATTATAATCATAAAAGTAGTGTAGCTAGAAGAGTTCTGGCTCACTTTTTCCATACAAAAAGTGTCCGGAAAATTCCAACTATTTTGGGGGTTCTGGACTGGCTTCTGGGTCACTGGGGGATTCCGTCTAGTGGTCTACGTCACAGGGCCTGCCTGAGGGAATTCCTTTCCTGTCGTCTGGCTGACCAGGAGATGACGCATCAAGTGGTGGCTCCCGTAAGCTTTTCAAGCTCTTGTCTTAGATGATTTTTTGTTAATAAAATAATGTTGGGTTTTTGCTGGAATCGAACCGAGAACGCTTGGTTTTGTAAGATCCGATGCGCTCTACCATGAGACCATGGAGGTGCTGTGCGAATATTCTTTAAAGTTGCTGTATATGGGTAGACTTCTTGATCAGAGTTTTTAATTAGAACTCTCACCTAAATGTGGGGTTGTGCCTTGACTGTACTGGGTTTATGTCTTGAATGCACCATTGGGTCTTGACTGGTTTATGTCTTGAATGCACCATTAGAGTCCTGACTGGCTTATGTCTTGGATACACCATTGAGCCTTGACCAGCTTATGTCTTGGATGTGTCGCTTGGTCTTCACTGCACCCTATCGGCATTAGCTGATACTACCAGCATGCTCCGGTACTACGGCTTTCTTGGATGTGTGGTACGGTTCTCTTCGATATGTGAAGTTTTTTGCTTCACTTTTGCCCACACGTGGCAGCATTCTACGGTTTTGGGAAGTTTTTGCTTCTCTTTTGCCCACACGTGGCAGCATGCTACGGTTTACTGTGCCCACACGTAGCAGCATGCTACGGGTTTTTTTTGGGATTTGTGGTGCGCCTTAATGTTAGCTTTTGTTGTTTTCAAGTGTTGCGCCTAAATGTAGGCTTTGGTTTTAATTTAATATTATAATTAAAGATAATAGTATGAAATATTTGTTCATGCTAATGGATTCTAGATGGGTGGTTTGTGGGGGGGGGGGGTTAATAAATATAGGGAGGGGGGTAATGACATTTTCATCAGAAATCCTCTACGGGCTCTTAGTTTCGAGATATTAGCAACATTTTTTCAAACAATTAGCTAATTGGCAATTATATAATTACTAATTGGCAATTAGCAGCTTGGTTGGTAATTAGCTAATTGGAAATTAGCACGTTGATTGGTAATTAGCTTCGGAGTTTGTCATGCTTGAAGTTTTCTTAGCTGAGCAGATAGCGAATTCCGCAACATGGCACCATCACCTCGGTTTTTGTTGTTTCACCTTGGTTTTTCTGAACGGAAGTTGCAGATATCGATCATCACAAGATTCGTAAACAAATTTTTCACATCCTGTTGTAAACAAATTTAAGCAGCACCAGCACATGAATTCTTTTCATGTAATTTAATATCATACTTCTTGTGTGACGCCCAATTCCAAGAATTTTACCGATTGGACACGTTTCATTGGAATTCGTAAACAAATTTTCACATCCTGCTGTAAACAAATTTAAGCAATATCAGCACATTTATTCTTTTCACGTAATTTGATACCACACTTCTTGTAGGCACCCAAAAGTTTTATTGTTCCAAGAATTTTACCGATCGAAACGTTTCATTGGAATGTAAATAAATTTTCACATTTTCTTGTATGTAAACAATCTCATTTGCAAATTCGGCCAGCAGAATAAAGTAATCAAATTAATTTGAATGATTTTTTTTTTGTTTATCGTGTAATTCGATATCATCTCAAATTCGTTGGAATTCATCCTGTGCAATGATTATTTTAGCAGCAGGATCATTCATGTTTACAAACCGTTCCTATAAAAGCCCAAGCAAACTCTTGGGCAGCTTCAGTCAGTTTTAGTGAGTCGCCGTGATAGTACATAAAAAATAAGAATGACATCCGCGCTAGTAATAAAAGTTTTTCAGTAATTAAAAACTTGCGGAAGGATGTGTTGAAGTGTATAACAAATTCAGAGTATAAAGAATATATTGTTAAAAAGTGCAACAGAAACATACATAAATTTCAAGTTGCATTTCGGAAGTGCAATAAGACTGCTATGAAATGACATTTCGAAGCATTGAGAGCACTATTGAGAACTCCCCGTCGAGGTGGAGGTATCACTCGCGTAAGAAGAAGTGAATTTGTAAAGTGGGTGGAAATAATGGCAGCGTTCGCAGACGGAATTCGACAAGGTGTTATTGTAAATTTAAAACATATCGATCCGAAGCTATTTATGCAAGACGCCGGCAAATTATTTACGCGTCGTGTTAAAAATACCTGTAAAATATTATTTTAATATGAAAGTTTCTACAACGTTATGCGGTGAATTTATTAATCAAAGTGCTGACAATGAAAACATAAAAGACATTAAATATTTCCAAGCAAAACCCGCTCCGATTAGTGCAAGATGATAATTAAGAGGAGTGGTTTAAATCAAACATTTTGGATCCAATAAACACTCAGCTGGAAAAATTCCAGGAAAAAGAGAGTGGCTGGGCACTGCACTCTATAATACATCTAGCAGTACATATTAGCATGTTTGAACACCTCGGGGATCTTCATATATACCTCTACCAAAAGAGATTGCTTTAAAGAAAGCTTGCATTAATGTGAAAAACAATGATGAAGCATGCTTCGCGTGGGCCGTAACATCAGCGCTATATCCTGCCAATTCGGATAGGACCTCATCATACCCTCATTACTCTACAGTACTAAATTTAACTGGAATAACATTTCCCATGACACTTAAGCAAATTAAACAATTTGAAGAGCAGAACGATTTATCAATAAACGTATTCATCCTAGAGAAAGAGTGTTTCCTCACCACAGTTCCAGTTAGACTTACGAAACACAGGATGGAGCGACATGTAAATCTCTTAATGCCACAAGATGACTATGACCAGGATGATGATGGCGATGGTGACGATGACGATGATGATGATGATGATGATGCTGGGAGATATCATTTCTGTTGGATTAAAGATCTTTCCCGACTCATATCGAAGCAAACTTCGAAACATTATGGTAGAAAGTATATATGTGAGAGATGTTTACTCTACTTACGCTCTGCTGAAAAATTAGTATCACACACTCCCGAATGCGAGAAGCAAAATGATTGTAGTGTTAGGTAATTATAAGGGACAAGGTGAGTATATGGCGCTTAATTACGTTAACGCCACATCACGGGAGGAATTTTCGTGGTGAAGAGTCACATCCTGCCCGAGGTGCTCCTGCACAGGCAGCTGGTGGGCATCCCCTGGGGTGCTGCTGGTTGCCTGACTGAATACGGCGGATCGAGAGAGGAAAACTCGATAAAACCCGCAATCCCAGGTGTAAACAATCGTGCCTATGGGATGGATGAATGGCACTGCGTGAGTGTGTCTTATAATGATGGACTCCGGATACCAGGCGACCTCCGGTTTCAACCCTAGCCTTATATCGGCATGCCGGCTCTGCTGAGATGGACCAACCTTTCCGAGCATACTCGTGGGAACAATAATAATTCCGTAAAATCTGAGGGAGGTGCACCTCTAAACGTACCAAAGACCCAATACGGGGTTCTTAGCGACCCCTACAACATCCAGGACATTACAAGTCCTTCATCTGATGGAGATGTGATGGATACACTCCCCCTAGACGAGGAGGACCTTCTTAGGTCTCCAGAACATAGCCAACAGGAGAGCGGGAACACTGAAGTCCCCATTTGCAAAGAGCGCAAGCCAAAGCTCTCTGGCGCAGCCAAAAAAGGTTTAACTGGCTTTTAAAACACGGTCACACAGAAGCAGAGGCTAGAAGGATTGCTGCACTTCAGATAGATCAGCGGAATGAGGAGAGTCTAAAAGAACGGACTCGCTCTGACGACTCCTCTCCAAAAGTGGAGCAACCTAGTGCTCAACGCAGCAAGGCAGCAACGGAGAATCCTTCAAAGAAGCACGTCTCCCTGCCTTCGCGTAAGCAGCCTTCCTATAAGGAGGTTGCAGAGCGCGTTCGGGTGGGTATTCTTCCCGTCGGTTTTCCTGAGGTGGCACTCAACGCGGATCAATCGAAGTCCGTACAGGGTGCTATCTTGATAGAAATCGCGGCAAGAAAGCAAAACCCCCTAAAACCAAGATTCCTGGCCTCCACATTTAGTCCAAGGTGGCTGGTTCTGACCTGCGCCAATCAAGGCACCGTGACGTGGCTGAAAGGTGTAGTTGCGGAGCTAAATCGGAGAACCAAGCAAAGTAAGTTTGTGTAGAAGATAATTTCACTTTTATGGCTAATACTACCGAATGGTAGTGAAGTGAACCCATGAGCCCCAGGGCTTCGACGAGATTTCCTTACAGCTGAGCCGCACACGTTAGATGCGTGATGGCCGGCAACAGTTTCTGAGACCTTCAATGTTTTGAGTAAAAGACAGCTCTCTATCTAATTCACAGTTTATTTATTTTATCGAAAACTAACGTAGCTACTTCTACTCGAAACTAATTTTACCGTCGTAAAGTTAAAATTCTAAATAAACTTTTTATGGTGCGTTTTCTGTTGCCGGCGGAAAAAGTATGATAGAGAATACGAAGCTATATATCATTATCATCATGTCTCCTAAAGTCACGTACGTTCAGTAATGGCGGATGCTAGCGAGCCGAAGTTTTCAATGACCGTATTACTGCACTGGAAAACTCGGTAGGCGACCTCAAAGGTTGTTTCGCTCAAATTAAAATTCAAAGAGATGCTCTTGCTGACGATATCAACTGCCTGCGAAGATCGTCCGATGTTTTCATTAAAGGAGTGCCTGCTGTTACCGATGAAAATCTGCTCCGCCTTCAAGAACACACTTTCCCCATACACTTCGGCCATCCGCTTCAAACCCTTCTAATTCCACAATTGTAGCTAAATTCTCTTGTCCAGCTGAAAGAAAAGCATTTTTTTTGTCTTTGCTGAACACTGTAGCATCAGATTAAATGAACTGCAGGGCTCCTCCGCACAGTCCAAATTCTTTATAAATGAAAATGTTTCACCAATTGTAGGAGCTCTTCTACGGGAAGCACTTCGCTTAAAATCAGAGATAAGGCTACACTAGGGATGCTATTCTGCATGTCAAATTAACAAAACATAGCCGAGCGCTCCTCGCCAGATTTACAGTCTGGAGCCGAAACTGCAGTTGACGTGGGATGCTAATGCTGAACACAAACGAGGTTGGTTTTTAATTTGTATTTCTGTTGATTCCCGACTCCTGTTACGAATTTACTACCCAGTGTCCGGTGCGTTCAAGTTACTTCTCATGTAGAGACTTTAGTTATTTGGACATGGTCAGCTTAATTCCGGAGTTCTCTGTCCTGCTTTGTTATAGAATAAGAGCTCTTAGCTCTGTCGACGATTAAGTTGCTGTTTATGAAAGCCTCTGCCGCTAGCTGTTCGACAAATCCGTACCTTTTCGCACCAGGAGGATTACTTCAAATAGGTGTCCTTGTGTAGAGCATACCTACATACCACAATAATAAAGGCATATGCACGTACCTCAACAACAAATAAATATAAACGAAACGAAACATAACAAGCAAAATTAAATAACAACAAAGAAAAAAAAATATGATCGGAATAGCCATCCGCCATTCTGCGATCCATTCACGAATTTATGCTAAGTGAAAGAAAAGTTCAAAATGCAATATGATCACCACTGGTCACCGGTGCACCGTGATGACGCATATAATGCATTACTCAGGAAACTTAAAAAAGTAATTTGCTCAATGACGCAATTGATAACTGTGTCATATCTACTTAGCATTTGTTCAATAAGAAAAAGATTGCAGATTCATGAAGAATGTATATGCATTTATCGATAATATATATTTTTGATCGATATTGCTAATATGAGCAAGGTAAGCAATTTTGTAATACTCTTTGTAATATAGAATAGTTCTCATGAGAAACAATATTTCGTATTAAGGTTTTAATGATGTAAGCAATTTCCAAAAAGTATAAATTAAGTGCATTATGAAATAAAGATTAGAGTTTTACCTGAAACTCTCGGTGTTTAATTCAATTGCCAGATATTGAGCTCTTTAGCTCCAACATGGCTGATAACAAAAGTAATGAGCTTTTCAGCTCTCATTGAAGATATCCATATTCAAACACCAGATATTGAGCCTTTGGCTCTTACTTGGTACTCTTTTAAAAGATTGAGCTATTTAGCTCTAGTATTAAAACTCATTTATTTAACAGATCGAATTGAGGAAGGCAAGCGGAATCTAGGAAAGGAAACAACTTATTTACATGGCGAACCTGCGGACCGAATCTATGACGAGACTCTACAGCCCTGGAAAAAATTACGGAATCCCTGAAAGACGCTATGCGGGACCCCACCAAAGGACCGAGGCCCATCACAATAGAGGAATACCGAAGCATAAATACGAACCCACAACCTGAAGTACAACCACCAAAGGAAAAATACACAAAAAGCAGAGCTGGCGTCGAGGCAAAATTTAGAAAGGAAATCGGCGAATATCACCGTCTAGCTGTGATATCACAAGGGGAGCAGAGAAAGAAGTTCCTGATGAAAATCGAAGAGCTGAAAAACGAAAGGAAAGAGAAAAGAAAAGAAAAACAAAAAAAGAGGAGGAATAAATGAAAAACCACAGCTAATAATAATAATAATGATAATAAAAAAGTCCTAGATTAGCTATTAATTAATAAATTATAATCATAAAAGTAGTGTAGCTAGAAGAGTTCTGGCTCACTTTTTCCATACAAAAAGTGTCCGGAAAATTCCAACTATTTTGGGGGTTCTGGACTGGCTTCTGGGTCACTGGGGGATTCCGTCTAGTGGTCTACGTCACAGGGCCTGCCTGAGGGAATTCCTTTCCTGTCGTCTGGCTGACCAGGAGATGACGCATCAACTGGTGGCTCCCGTAAGCTTTTCAAGCTCTTGTCTTAGATGATTTTTTGTTAATAAAATAATGTTGGGTTTTTGCTGGAATCGAACCGAGAACGCTTGGTTTTGTAAGATCCGATGCGCTCTACCATGAGACCATGGAGGTGCTGTGCGAATATTCTTTAAAGTTGCTGTATATGGGTAGACTTCTGGACCAGAGTTTTTAATTAGAACTCTCGCCCGCAGGTGGCGCCACCGTCGCTAGGTAGACTAAATGTGGGGTTGTGCCTTGACTGTACTGGTTTATGTCTTGAATGCACTATTGGGTCTTGACTGGTTTATGTCTTGAATGCACCATTGAGTCCTGACTGGCTTATGTCTTGGATACACCATTGAGCCTTGACCGGCTTATGTCTTGGATGTGTCGCTTGGTCTTCACTGCACCCTAACGGCGTTAGCTGATACTACCAGCATGCTCCGGTACTACGGCTTTCTTGGATGTGTGGTACGGTTCTCTTCGATATGTGAAGTTTTTGCTTCACTTTTGCCCACACGTGGCAGCATTCTACGGTTTTGGGAAGTTTTTGCTTCTCTTTTGCCCACACGTGGCAGCATGCTACGGTTTACTGTGCCCACACGTAGCTGCATGCTACGGGTTTTTTTTTGGATTTGTGGTGCGCCTTAATGTTAGCTTTTGTTGTTTTCAAGTGTAACGCCTAAATGTAGGCTTTGGTTTTAATTTAATATTATAATTAAAGTTAATAGTATGAAATATTTGTTCATGCCAATGGATTATAGATGGGTGGTTTGTGGGGGGGGGGGGGGGTTTAAATAAATATAGGGAGGGGGGTAATGACATTTTCATCAGAAATCCTCTACGGGCTCTTATTTTCGAGATATTAGCAACATTTTTTCAAACAATTAGCTAATTGGCAATTCTATAATTACTAATTGGCTATTAGCAGCTTGGTTGGTAATTAGCTAATTGGAAATTAGCACCTTGATTGGTAATTAGCTTCGGAGTTTGTCATGCTTGAGGTTTTCTTAGCTGAGCAGATAACGAATTCCGCAACATGGCACCATCACCTCGGTTTTTGTTGTTTCACCTTGGTTTTGCTGAACGGAAGTTGCAGATATCGATCATCACAAGATTCGTAAACAAATTTTCACATCCTGTTGTTAACAAATTTAAGCAGTATCAGTACATTTATTCTTTTCATGTAATTTGATACCACACTTTCTGTAAGCCGCCCAATTCCAAGAATTTTACTGATCGACACGTTTCATTGGAATTCGTAAACAAATTTTCACATCCTGCTGTAAACAAATTTAAGCAATATCAGCATATTTATTCTTTTCATGTAATTTGATACCACACTTCCTGTAGGCAGCCAAAAGTTTTATTGTTCCAAGAATTTTACCGATCGAAACGTTTCATTGGAATGTAAATAAATTTTCACATTTTCTTGTATGTAAACAATCTCATTTGCAAATTCGGCCAGCAGAATAAAGTAATCAAATTAATTTGAATGATTTTTTTTTGTTTATCGTGTAATTCGATATCATCTCAAATTCGTTGGAATTCATCCTGTGCAATGACTATTTTAGCAGCAGGATCATTCATGTTTACAAACCGTTCCTATAAAAGCCCAAGCAAACTCTTGGGGAGCTTCAGTCAGTTTTAGTGAGTCGCCGTGATAGTACATAAAAAATAAGAATGACATCCGCGCTAGTAAATAAAAGTTTTTCAGTAATTAAAAACTTGCGGAAGGATGTGTTGAAGTGTATAACAAATTCAGAGTATAAAGACTATATTGTTAAAAAGTGCAACAGAAACATACATAAATTTCAAGTTGCATTTCGGAAGTGCAATAAGACTGCTATGAAATGACATTTCGAAGCATTGAGAGCACTATTGAGAACTCCCCGTCGAGGTGGAGGTATCACTCGCGTAAGAAGAAGTGAATTTGTAAAGTGGGTGGAAATAATGACAGCGTTCGCAGACGGAATTCGACAAGGTGTTATTTTAAATTTAAAACATAGCGATCCGAAGCTATTTATGCAAGACGCCGCCAAATTATTTACGCGTCGTGTTAAAAATACCTTAAAATACTATTTTAATATGAAAGTTTCTACAACGTTATGCGGTGAATTTATTAATCAAAGTGCTGACAATGAAAACATAAAAGACATTAAATATTTCCAAGCAAAACCTGCTCCGATTAGTGCAGATGATAATTAAGAGGAGTGGTTTAAATCAAACATTTTGGATCCAATAAACACTCAGCTGGAAAAATTCAACGAAAAAGAGAGTGGCTGGGCACTGCACTCTATAATACATCTAGCAGTACATATTAGCATGTTTGAACACCTCCGGGGATCTTCATATATACCTCTACCAAAAGAGATTGCTTTAAAGAAAGCTTGCATTAATGTGAAAAACAATGATGAAGCATGCTTCGCGTGGGCCGTAACATCAGCGCTATATCCTGCCAATTCGGATAGGACCTCATCATACCCTCATTACTCTACAGTACTAAATTTAACTGGAATAACATTTCCCATGACACTTAAGCAAATTAAACAATTTGAAGAGCAGAACGATTTATCAATAAACGTATTCATCCTAGAGAAAGAGTGTTTCCTCACCACAGTTCCAGTTAGACTTACGAAACACAGGATGGAGCGACATGTAAATCTCTTAATGCTACAAGATGACTATGACCAGGATGATGATGGCGATGGTGACGATGACGATGATGATGATGATGCTGGGAGATATCATTTCTGTTGGATTAAAGATCTTTCCCGACTCATATCGAAGCAAACTTCGAAACATTATGGTAGAAAGTATATATGTGAGAGATGTTTGCTCTACTTACGCTCTGCTGAAAAATTAGTATCACACACTCCCGAATGCGAGAAGCAAAATGATTGTAGTGTTAGGTAATTATAAGGGACAAGGTGAGTATATATATGGCGCTTAATTACGTTAAGGCCACATCACGGGAGGAATTTTCCCAAGACCGTCCGTACGTGGTGAAGAGTCACATCCTGCCCGAGGTGCTCCTGCACAGGCAGCTGGTGGGCATCCCCTGGGGTGCTGCTGGTTGCCTGACTGAATACGGCGGATCGAGAGAGGAAAACTCGATAAAACCCGCTATCCCAGGTGTAAACAATCGTGCCTGTGGGATGAATGGCACTGCGTGAGTGTGTCTTATAACGATGGACTCCGGATACCAGGCGACCTCCGGTTTCAACCCTAGCCTTATCTCGGCATGCCGGCTCTGCTGAGATGGACCAACCTTTCCGAGCATACTCGTGGGAACAAAATTGATAATTCCATAAAATCTGAGGGAGGTCCACCTCTAAATGTACCAAAAACCCAATCAGGGGTTCTTAGCGACCCCTACTACATCCAGGACATTACAAGTCATTCATCTGATGGCGATGTGATGGATACACTCCCCCTAGACGAGGAGGACTTTGTTAGGTCTCCAGAACACAGCCAACAGGATAGCGGGAACACTGAAGTTCACATTTGCAAAGAGCGCAAGCCAAAGCTCTCTAGCGCGGCCAAAAAAAGTTATAAATGGCTTTTGAAACACGGTCACACAGAAGCAGAGGCTAGAAGGATTGCTACACTTCAGATAGATCAACGGAATGAGGAGAGTCTAAAAAAACGGACTCGCTCTGACCACTCTTCTCCAAAAGTGGAGCAACCTAGTGCTAAACGCAGCAAAGCAGCAACGGAGAATCCTTCAAAGAAGCACGTGTCCCTGCTTTCACGTAAGCAGCCTTCCTATAAGGAGGTTGCGGAGAGCGTTCGGGTGGGCATTCTTCCCGTCGGTTATCCTGAGTTGGCACCCAACGCGGATCAATTGAATTCCGTACCGGGTGCTATCTAGAGAGAAAACGCGGGAAGAAAGCAAAACCCCCTAAAACCAAGATTCCTGGCCTCCACATTCAGACCAGGGTGGCTGGTTCTGAACTGTGCCAATCAAGACACCGTGACGTGGCTGAAAGTTGTAGTTGCGGAGGGAAGGAGCCAATCTTATGATGGTCGAAGAAGGTGAAATTCCTCGCCCAGACGTCCTTGTGGGATACTTTCCAAACAGCGCTGAGGACCCTACGGATCTGATTCTCGATTATATCGAGGGTCAGAACTCGGGGTTAAACGTGTCTGAATTGATAGTGTTGCGCAGAGTACAAAAACCCTCAGTCACAGAGCTGACTCTCTCCGTGGACCGTGTGTCAATGGAAGAGTTAAAGAAGGCTCAATTCGCAATTGGGTTTAAGTTCGGGTCTGTCCAACTAAGACCCAAGGGTGGAACAGTAAAAGCTGTGTCGGAAGTTGGAACTGCAGAACCCAAGTCGGGGACTTGCGAAAAGAAGTTTATAAAAACTAAGAATAAGCCCACTCCTGTCCGTGCCAAGCCGGGTAAAAGCAAAGGTCCTAAGGGATCCCCCAGCAAGGCTGACAGCGGACATAAAAAGTCATCTTAGTCATGGCCAATGATCACCAAAGTTGCGTTCAAATAAATCTCCATCATGCTAAAGCGGCATCTGACGTGCTTAACAGGAGATGTATCTCGGAGAAACTTAGTCTGGCGCTCATTCAGGAGCCCTGGGTACATCAAGGCCACGTCAAAGGACTTCCCACAAAATCATGTAAGTTAATATATAGTAATGAACATGAATATCCTAGGGCAGAACTACTGCTCAACACTAAACTAAACTTTATTCCGCTTTCGCAGTTCATCTCGAGGGACGTGGTTACAGCAGTTGTCGAGGTACCAACTTCAGGAGGTAGCCACGAGGTAGTAGTTACCTCAGCCTACTTTCCTGGAGAAGCGGATTCATTACCTCCCCCAGAGCTAAAAAGGCTCATCAACTACTGTAAACGCAGAGGAAAGCATTTCATCATTGGATGCGATGCAAATGCACATCATATGCTATGGGGTAGCACGGATATTAATGCCGGGGGTGAGTACCTCTAATATTTTATATTGTCTAACAACTTAGAGATACCAAATCGAGGTAATAAGCCAACCTTTATGAACATCATTAGACAAGAGGTCTTGGACCTAGCACTTGCCAGTATGTTCATAAGTACAAAAATAAGCAGGTGGCATTTATCGCACGAGATTTCCATGTCAGATCAGAGACACATCAGGTTCGATATAGATGCCACACTCAACATATGTCACGAGTACCGAATCCCTAAATCAACTAACAGGGAACTCTACCGACAACACCTTAAGATTGTAGTTGAAACTCCCGGCGGTAGCATCAGCACGACTGAGGAGCTAGACTCAGTCACTACGCAGCTTCAAACGGCTGTAATGACTTCATTGGACCACAGTTGCCCTATGAATCAAAAGACTTGCAATTGGCAGGTACCATGGTGGAAGAGGGAATTGAGTTTGAAAAGAAAAGAAGTCAGGAAACTATTCAAGAGAGTGAAGCTCTCTGGCATCTGGGGGGAATATAAAAAGGCCCTAACGGAATATAACACGGAACTAAGGAGATCCAATAGATGAACCTGGCCGATCTTCTGCGATGGCATAGATCAATTGGCCGCAGTTATCAGGCTCCTTAAGGATCACACGAATGGTATAGGCACACTTCAAAAGGAAGATGGGAACTACACCGAGAGTTGCGAGGAAACAGTCAGGCTCTTACTAGATACTCATTTTCCCGACTCTCTTACTCCCGATCAAGGAATAATAGCTAAAGACCCGATTGAGGTGGACAAGCACGGAGTCTCTAACAGGAGCCAAAGCCTTGCGGGAAGAATCTTCACTCCTAGCAAGGTTAGATGGGATATTGGCACATTTAAGCCCTTTAAATCTGCTGGAGAAGACGTCATTTTTCCCACCATACTACAACAAGGTGTTGAAGAAGTACTCATTCCACTGCAAAACATTTTTCGAGCAAGTTATGCTCTAGGGTAAGTTCCCTAATGTTGGAGAGACGGCAGGGTGGTATTTATACCTAAAGCAGGAAAAAGAGCTAGTTCTCTAGTTAAATCGTTCTGACCCATCAGCCTCTCTTCATTCTTGCTTAAGTCCATGGAAAAGTCCTAGACCTACACATGCAAAGTGAAATTCTGATTAAATCACCACTTCATTCTAAGCAGTTCGCTTATCAAGCTGGCATGTCTACTGAGACTGCCATTCACACACTAGTCGAAGACCTCGAAAGAGCGCTCGAAGCAATAGGGGTGGCTTTATGTGCATTTGCGGACATAGAAGGAGCCTTCGATAATACCTCCTTCGATGCAATTTAATCAGCTGCCGAGGATAAAGGCTTTGAGCCCTCCACGGTAAATTGGATAGACTCCATGCTTAGAAGCAGGAGGATAACCACATCTCTAGGGAACTGCTCAGTCACGATCACCGCAGCAAAAGGCTGCCCACAAGGAGGAGTTTTATCTCCACTCTTATGGTCGGTCGTGATTCATGATCTGCTAGAGAAGTTGACCAGTTCGGGTTTTAATATTCAAGGCTACGCGGATGACCTAGTAGTTACAATCCGGGGCAAGCATGATCAAGTCATATCTGACCTCATACAAATAGCCCTCTCCAAAGTCCGTACGTGGCGTTTAAACAAAGACCTTAGTATAAACCCCAACAAAACGGTAATCGTTCCGTTCACAAGAACATCGAAGGATTCACTAACGGCTCCTCTTCTTGATAATACGGAATTGATATTTTCAGACGAAGTCAAATATCTGGGGATAACCTAACTTACCTGGAATTCGCATCTGTCCAGAGTGACGGATAGAGCGATGCGATCTCTCTACACGTGTCGTCGCTTCATTGGAAGAACATGCGGTCTAAAGCCAAAAATGATGTACTGGACGTACACCACGTTTATTAGACCCATGGTCACCTATGCGGACTTCGCATGGTGGCCAAAAACTAATCAAAAGAGGGCTGAGGCTCTGCTTAAGAATCCAGTCCCGTTTTGTGTGTATGCAGATCTTGAGTCAATATTGAAGCCGATTCAGGGAAACGATCAAAATACACAGCGATTCCAGGAATATGAAGTTCATAGCATAGGGTTCTATTTCCACTGCAAACATGATGCTAAGCTCTCATACTACAGAGTATATCGAGGCAAGAATTGCCAACAATGGTTTGCATTAGAATTGCAAAAAATGACATCCATAGCTGTACAGGAAAAGCTGAACATCAGGCCAATGCAACCCCTGACTAAAGACGAAAGACATTCACATATGAAAAATACTTGCTGCCATATATGTAAAAAAACGTTTGAAGCTGATGAGGAACGAGTTCGGGATCATTGCCACTTAACAGGAAAATATCGAGGACCAGCGCATAATGCATGCAATCTCATGTGTCAAGATTTCTCCATAGTTCCAGTAATTTTTCATAATTTATCCGGATATGACGCCCACTTCATTATTGAGGATATAGCTATATCTTTCTCAGGAAAAGTTGATCTCTTACCAATAAACAAGGAACGATATATCTCGTTTACCAAGCACATGGAAGGCAGCCATATAAACTTCAGATTCATTGATTCCTTCCGTTTTATGGCAAAATCTTTAAATAAGCTATCATAATTGCTGCCAATGGATAAATTAAACACAAGAAGATCAGTATGGCTGGGATTGGATGATGACACTTTCAAACTTCTTACGCGCAAAGGTGTCTTCCCATATGATTTTATTGATGACTGGGATTAATAGGATTTCCAGAACTTGCCAACACAGGAAGCGTTCTACAATAAACTAACTGAGAGTGCTATATCTCCTGAGGACTACAATCATGCTGAAGAGGTCTGGCAAAAATTTGAAATACAAACAATTTGTGAATATTCACAGATCTATACTTTAAGACTGATGTTCTCCTATTGGCCGATGTGTTTCAGAACTGTCGAGAAGTGTGCATGAAGACGTACAATTTAGATCCAGCACATTATTACACCATGCCAGGCCTAACATGGGATGCTATGCTAAAATACACTAATGCGAAATTAGAGCTGATAACCGACGTAGATATACTGCTATTCATAGAGAGAGGCATTCGAGGTGGTATAAGTCAATGTTCGAACAGATATAGTAAAGCAAATAATATATAAATGGATGATTTTAAGCCTGAGGAGAAAGAGAAATACTTGACGTATTATGATGCGAATAACCTTTATGGTTGGGCCATGTCACAGCATTTACCAACCGGAGGATTCAAATGGGTTGATGTTCCCAATATGAACGTTTCCGAAATTCCTGATGATTCTCCAAGTGGGTACGTATTCGAAGTCGACTTGGATTTTCCTCAACATCTACATGATAAGCATAAGGACTTACCGTTTTACTCTTAGCATGCAGCACCACCTGGAGCAATATTAGAAAAGCTTTTGGCAACATTACATCCAAAAACTAAATATATTATACATACACTACCGAAATTTGGAGCAATGCTTATCACATGGACTCATCTTGAAGAAGTGCACCGGGTTCTTCAATTCGACCAATCAGCTTGGCTTAAACCATATATTGACTTAAATACCACCAAACGGATGCAGGCTACAAGCGATCATGAGAAGGATAGCTATAAAAAGAAGAATAATGCAGCTTTTGGTAAGACCATGAAAAATGTGCGCAAGTATAGCGATATCAAGCTTTGCGTCAAGTGGACAGGTCGCTATGCTGCAAAAGCTCGGATTGCGGCACCCAACTTACACAGTGCAACGATATTTGATGAGAATTTAGTTGTTGTGCAATTAAGGCGACTCAAAATCTTATTCAATAAGCCTCTCTATATTGGAATGGCAGTTATGGAAATTTCAAAGATATGACTCTACGACTTCCATTACAGTGTTATGCAGCGTCAATTTGAAGATAAATGTAAAGTCATGTATACAGATACAGATTCTCTAATATATGAACTTGAAGGGAAAAATGCATATGAGTTCATGGCTGAAAATATAAACAAATTTTATACAAGTGATTACCCAGAAGATAACAATTCAATTTACGGTTCATGTATAAAAAGATTCCTGGTCTAATGAAGGATGAGCTTAATGGGAAAATCATGAGCGAATTTGTAGGCTTGCGCTCGAAAATGTACAGTCTGCGTATAAACGATGGTAAAACTGTAAAGAAAGCAAAAGCAGTAACGACTAATGTAGTCCAGAGGCATATCAATTTCGAAGACCCGGTGCACTTTTTTCAAGATGATTCCATGTGATAAGCATTGCTTCAAATTTCGGTAGTGTATAATATATTTAGTTTCTGGATGTAATGTTGTCAAAAGCTTTTGTAATTTTGCTCCAGGTGGTGTTGCATGCTCAGAGCAAAACGGTAAGTCCTTATCATGTAGATGTTGCGGATAATCCAAGTCGACTTCGAATATGTATCCAGTTAGAGAATCATCAGGAATTTCGGAAACGTTAATCTTGGGAACATCAACCCATTTGAATCCTCCGGTTGGTAAATGCTGTGACATGGCCCATCCATAAAGGTTATTCACATCACAATATATCAAGTATTTCTCTTTCTCCTCGGGCTTAAAATCATTCATATATTTATTATTTGCTTTACGATATCTGTTCGAACATTGACTTATAACACTTCGAATGCCTGTCTCTATGCATAGTAGTATATCTACGTCGGTTATCAGCTCTAATTTCACATTAGTGTATTTTAGCATAGCATCCCATGTTAGGCCTGGCATGGTGTAATAATGTGCTGTATCTAAATTGTACCTCTTCATGCACACTTCTCGAAAATTCCCAAACACATTGGCCAATAGGAGAACATCAGTCTTAAGGTATAGAACTGAATATTCACCAAGTGTTTGTATTTCAAATATTTGCCAGACCTCTTCAGCATGATTGTAATCCTCAGGAGATATAGCACTGTCAGTTAGTTTATTGTAGAACGCCTCCTGTGTTGGCAAGTTCTGGAAATACGATTTATCCCAGACCTCAACACATCCTTCCGCAAGTTTTTAATTACTGTAAAACTTTTATTAACTAGCGCGGTTGTTATTTTTATTTTTTATGTACTATCACGGAGACTCACTTAAACTGACTGATGCTCCCCAAGAGTTTGCTTGGGCTTTTATAGGAACGGTTTGTAAACATGAATGATCCTGCTGCTAAAATAATCCTTGCACAGGATGAATTCCAACGAATTTGCTTATAGGGTGTGATGATATCGACTACACGATAAACAAAAAAAATCATTCAAATTAATTTGATTACTTTATTCTGCTGGCCGAATTTGCAAATAAGATTGTTTACATACAAGAAAATGTGAAAATTTGTTTACATTCCAATGAAACGTTTCGATCGGTAAAATTCTTGGAACAATAAAACTTTTGGCTGCCTACAGGAAGTGTGGTATCAAATTACATGAAAAGAATAAATGTGCTGATATTGCTTAAATTTGTTTACAGCAGGATGTGAAAATTTGTTTACGAATTCCAATGAAACGTGTCAATCGGTAAAATTCTTGGAATTGGGCGTCACATAGGAAGTATGGTATCAAATTACATGAAAAGAATACATGTGCTGGTGCTGCTTAAATTTGTTTACAACAGGATGTGAAAATTTGTTTACGAATCTTGTGATGATCGATATCTGCAACTTCCGTTCAGAAAAACCAAGGTGAAACAACAGAAACCGAGGTGATGATGCCATGTTGCGAAATTCGTTATCTGCTCAGCTAAGAAATCTTCAAGCATGACAAACCCCTTAGCTAATTACCAATCAAGGTGCTAATTGCCAATTATCTAATTACCAACCAAGCTGCTAATTGCAAATTACCTAATTACCAACCAAGCTGCTAATTGCCAATTAGTAATTATATAATTGCCAATTAGCTAATTGTTTGAACAAATGTTGCTAATATCTCGAAAACCAAAGTCCGTAGAGGATTTCTGATAAAAATTTCATTCCCCCTCCCACCCCACACCACCAAGAATCCATTTCCATGAGCAAAAATAACTTGAATTATTAATATGCTAATATCTCGAAAATCAGAGCCCGCAGAGGATTTCTGATGAAAATTTCATTACCCCCCTCCCTATCTTTCTTAACCCCCCCCCCCCCCCCCCCCCCCCCTAAACATACCACCCATCTAGAATCCATTGGCATGAACAAAATATTTCATACTATTAACTTTAATTATAATATTAAAATAAAACCAAAGCCTACATTTAGGCGCAACACTTGAAAACAACAAAAGCTAACATTAAGGCGCACCACAAATCCAAAAAAAAAACCGTAGCATGCTGCTACGTGTGGGCACAGAAAACCGTAGCATGCTGTCAAGTGTGGGCAAAAGTGAAGCTAAACTTCCAAAACCGTAGCATGCTGCCACGTGTGGGCAAAAGTGAAACAAAAAACTTCACATATCGAAGAGAACCGTACCATACATACAAGAAAGCCGTAGTACCGGGGCATGCTGGTAGTATCAGCCAATGCCGTTAGGGTGCAGTCAAGACCAAACGACACATCAAAGACATAAGCCAGTCAAGGCTCAATGGTGTATCCTAGACATAAGCCAGTCAGGACTCAATGGTGCATTCAAGACATAAACCAGTCAAGACCCAATGGTGAATTCAAGACATAAACCAGTACAGTCAAGACATAACCCCACATTTAGTCTACCTGGCGACGGTGGCACCGTCTGCGGGTGAGAGTTCTAATTAAAAAAACTCTGGTCCAGAAGTCTACCCATATATAGCAACTTTAAAGAATACTCGCACAACACCTCCATGGTCTCATGGTAGAGCGCATCGGATTTTACAAAACCAAGCGTTCTCGGTTCGATTTCAGCAAAAATCCAACATTATTTTATTAACAAAAAATCATCTAAGACAAGAGCTTCAACAGCTTATGGGGGCCACCAGTTGATGCGTCATCTCCTGGTCAGCCAGACGACAGGAAAGGAATTCCCCAGGCAGGCCCTGTGACGTAGACCACTAGACGGAATCCCTAGAGACCCAGAACCCAGTCCAGAACCACCAAAATAGTTGCAATTTTCCGGACACTTTTTGTATGGAAAAAGTGAGCCAGAACTCTCCTAGCTACATTACTCATTAAAACTATTATATTCTATACGGGGTGTTCTGTAAATCTCTTTAGTACTTTAAGGGGATGAAAGTAGAGGTCATTTGGGTCAAAAAAGTCTAGATACTTTTATATCCAACTCCGCTTGGTTTTCGAGTAAATCGATAATAACGATTTTCGAGATTTTGCATACCTTTTCAGAGTAATTTCGTTATAAGTTCTATTGTGATTAATGGATTGTGACGTTCAAACCTTTATTTAAAAGAACACATAGGCTTTTTAAGAATGCATAGCTAGTTATAATTGTGCCTTCAGTTATTAAAAAAAAATTTTTTTCTCTAGAATTTTTTATTTCACCAAAATTTTTGTCGCACTTCAGTGTACATTTATTCGAAATATCACCATTGCACGAACTTGGCAAAATTATAAAAAAATTTGCGCATTATGTCCCCTTTCCAAAATGACCTCCGTAGGTGCTATCAACAATAAAAATCAAAAGTTATAAGCAAACATTTGGAAGATGTGCCCATCGAGGTAATCTTCAGTTTTTTCGTAGGATTCTATCTCCTCCTACAGATTTAACCTGCGACAACCATTTATATGTCATTGTACGGGAATCTGAACTGGCTATTAGATAGGGTACTTTTCGTTTTCGAATTTCGAAAATGGAGGGGGTAATTTCGAAATAAAAAACACTTTTTTACCAAACTTGATATTTCCGTAGATTTCGTTATTCCGCATCTTAATTTTACGGGAGGGGCAAGCCCTAGGAGGGGGCAAGCCCTGGGAGGGGCAAGAGTTCAAAGTTTCAACTTTAAGCGGCTATATTTTCTCAACCAAGCGTTGCTCTAGCAAGTAAGTCCTAACTTCATAAATGCAAAAGAAATTTTTGGTGGTTTTTATTCACATATAGCCGCTTAAAGTTGAAACTGTGAACTCTTGCCCCTCCCGCAAAAATGAAGATGCGGAATAACGAAATCTACGTAAATATCAAGTTTGGTGAAAAAGTGTTTTTTTCGAAATTACCCCCACCATTCTCGAGATTCGAAATCGAAAATTACCCTATCTAATAGCCGGTTCAAATTCCCGTACAATGACATATAAATGGTTGTCGTAGGTTAAATCTGTAGGAGGAGATAGAATCTTACGAAAAAACTGAAGATTTCACTCAAAATGGGTAAAAAACAGTCGAAAAAATCCAAAGAAGAAGTAATAATAAACAATAATGCAGGTTCAGAAATAAATAATACAGAACAAGGGAATAGAATATTTTCAGATTTAGAGCTAATATTACTCATTTTAGGAATTCTAGTTATTTTAATAGCAATTAAAATTAAAAAATATTTTATTAAAACGGTAGATAGACACATAGCCATAGCTAGAGTATAACTAGACATGTAGATAGAATAATGAGTTTACACGAGTTTATCTCACAATAAATAAAATATTGGAAAATTTTAAAAGACTCCAAATAGAACATACTCTTCCGCACATATACTACGTAAAACTAAACAAGCCAGATAGATAAAAGATAATTTTAATAACATATATAAAACTGCATACAAGCAAGATGAGATTGTCGCACTCAAACAAAAAGAAAAATTTGAGGCAAAATACACAGAACTAGATTTAATACTGATACAAAAAACTAATAAATTACTAAAAGATACGGACTCAGAATCCAATGAATTATTAGAAGATAAGGACTCAGAACCAAAAATTGGCAACATTTGATATAGCTACAGCCATAAAAAATTATTCCAGAATTTAATGGAGAAATAAAAAATATGGACAACTTTCTGAATTTAGTGCATTTTATGCATAATGATCTAGCAAATAATGAGCAGAAAATCGGATTAGTAGATTTTATTTTAAAGACAAGACTCTCAGTAGCAGTCAAAAACAAGAAAAGCTATATCACAATTGAAAAAAAAACTATGACTCGCTACAGAAAACGTTGCATGACATCTTTAAAAGCACTAAAACACCACTGAGCATACAAACAGAATTAACAAAAATAACTCAGTCTCAATAGAAAATTTGGTTGCTCAATTAAACTCTATACAGATAACAGTGCAAGGTGAAGAAAATAGAACAATAATTGCGAAACTCAATGACCAAATGGCATTGACTGCATTTAAGAATGGACTTAATGAACAGATAAAGGCGACAATTTTCGCCGCAAGGCCTAAAACATTGCAAGAAGCAGTACAAATTGCGGTTGAAGTTGAAGTACCAAGACAGCATGCATAAGTCCATCATTATAGAAAAAACCGACATGCACAGAATTCACTCAATCCAAGAGGTCAACAATTTCGCAACATTGGACGAAATAACAATCATAATAACCGCAGATTTTCGCAAAATTATGCTATAAATCGTCCTAATATGAACTCACATCCATATTCAAGAAATAATAGAGTTGATAATCAACACCAAAGCTACAACCAACATGGCAATCAATCTCGAAATTTTCTCAATAGAAGAGTTAACCTAAAGCAATCGGGAAACGGGGAAATCTCCCAAGTAACCGCTGCGGGGAAAATATATTAAAAAATCAAGTAAAAATATACAGTCTTACAAAACATTTAACCAACTATATGACAATGTTAATATAAAACTAGATAATATAGTTCTAAACGAAGAAATACAAAATGGAATCTTCATAGCTAATTCTATAATTCCTGCAAAAGGCGTTGCAGACGTCGTTGCAGACGTCAAAATTTTAAATACGCTAGATAGAGAAATTATCCTAAAAAATTTCAAACCCATAATAGAAAACTATCACATAATAAACACAAGTACCAAGTATAAAAACAACAACAGATTCACTAAACTTCTGAAAGAACTCAAATTAGAAAATCTAGATGAATATGCGAGAAATTCTGTTTTAGAAATAGGCAAAAATTTCTCAGATATTTTCCATTTACCGGATGACAAATTAACTACAAATAATTTCCACAGTCAAAAAATCTCCACTACAGACAAGAATCCAGTATATATTAAAAATTATAGACTTCCTCAGACACAAATCGAGGAAATAAACAATCAAATAGAGAAGCTAATAAAGGAAGACGTTACTGAACCATCAATAAGTCCATACAATTCTCCTTTATTAATTGTTCCAAAAAAATCCGACAACGGAAATAAAAAATGGCGTCTTGTTGTAGATTTCAGACAACTAAATAAAAAAATTTCAGATGATAAATTTCCTTTAACAAGACTTGATGATGTACTTGACAAGCTTGGAAGACCGAAATACTTTTCCACACTTGATCTTACAAGTTCATTTCATCAAATCGAATTAGATAAGAATTCTAGGCCATTGACTGCATTTTCAAGCAACAAAGTCCACTATCAATTTAAAAGACTGCCATTTGGTTTAAAAATATCAACCAATAGTTTTCAAAGAATGCTTTCAATAGCTTTATCTGGACTAGATACTGAAGCATTCTTATACGTGGACGATATTATTATCTTTGGATGTAGTCTAAAACATCACAATCAAAATCTGATAACGACATTTAACAGACTAAGATAATATAATTTAAAACTAAATCCGGAAAAATGTAGATTTTTACAGACAGAAGTAACGTATTTGGGCTATCTAATAACAAAAGATGGTATTAGAACAGACCCTATAAATTTGACACTGTATTGAATTATCCCACTCCAAAAAATGCGGATGACGCAAGAAGATTTATTGCATTCTGTAACTACTACAGAAGATTCATTCCAAACTTCGCTGAAATAGCAAGACCAATAAATTATCTATCGAAAAAGAACACCATTTTCGATTGGACAGCTGTATGTCAAAAAGCATTTTCATGTTTAAAGTCAAAATGACAAATTCACCAATATTACAATACCCCAATTTTGACGAAAAATTTATATTAACAACAGATGCTTCACAATTTGCTCTTGGAGCAGTATTATCACAAGGTGACATAGGATCTGATTTACCAATTTCATATGCTAGCAGAACGCTAACAAAGCATGAACGTATAAACCAGTTATTTAAAAAGAATTATTAGCCATTCATTGGGCAATAAATTTCTTTAGACCTTATTTATATGGTAGACATTTTATTGTGGTAACAGACCATAGACCTTTAGTAAGTCTCTTTACGCATAGAAATCCATCTTCCAAATTAACAAGAATAAGATTAGATCTAGCAGACTACGACTTCGAAATTAATTATAAACAAGGCAAAATGAATGCGAATGCCGATGCCTTATCAAGAATAAAAATCGATTCTGATATATTAAGAGCAATGATTCCCAAAGCAAGTATAAAAGTAACTACAAGAGCAATGTCCAACAAAATAGAAAAAATTAACAAGAAGAAACCCCAGGATAGCAGCCCAACTAACATAGAGACTGATCAAGCCCAACTAACATAGAGACTGATCACCTTTATGAAGTAAGGAGGATACCAAAGTTAAAATTTGAGGTTAACAAGAATAAAGAGCTACAAAAAGGAAATAATAGTTTGCGAAATATAATAATAAATAATAACGGAGTGATAGTCGAATTCAGCAATAATCCAGATCACGACTTAGGTTTGATCTTGGAGACACTGATTTCGAAAATGAAGAAAATGAAAACAGAGTCACTATCGCTAGCGAAAGATGACATCATATTTCATTATATAAACGTCGATGAATTTAAAAAGTTATTTAACAACCTGCAGCAAATTAAGAAACAAAATATAAATGAGAATAAAAGGCAAACAAAATTAAAAATTATAATATATAAAACTCCCATACAAATAAAAGATACTAAAATGAAGAATAATATAATCAATGAATTCCACAACTCACCACACGACGGACACTCAGGTGTCAAAGAACGATAAATAAGATAAAAGAAAGATACATATGGAAAAATCTAAACAAGATGGTTAAAGACTATATAAACAGATGTGAATTGTGTGCAAAGAATAAAATCCTAAAACACACTAGAGAAAAATTAGTGATAACGGATACCCCAAAAAGTAGTTTCGAAGTAATCTCTGTAGATACTGTTGGTCCACTAAAAATGTCAAAAGAATTTCGATACATACTAACCATTCAGTGTGAACTGACCAAGTATATTGAAGCTATACTATTGGAGAACAAGGAGGCAATTACAATTGCCAGAGAATTAGTTGAAAAATTCATATTAAGATATGGTACCTTCAATACGATAAAAACAGACTTGGGAACGGAATTCATAAATAAAATATTCACCAACATATGCAAATACTTGAAGATAGAGCACAGAACAGCTACACCATATCATCACCACACATTAGGTTCAATTGAGAGAAACCACAGAGTCCTAAATGAATATCTTCTATCATTCACACAGGAATACAATCGGGATGAATGGATACCGTACTATACCTTTTGTTTTACTACGACACCACATTCCGATACGGGTTACACTCCATATGAACTAGTCTTTGGGAAACTCGCTAGCCTGGCGAACGATGTAGATTGCAATGATAATACGCCTATATACAATTATGAAGATTACGCAAAAGAACTAAAATTTAGGTTAACACAAGCACACAATAGAGCTAGAATATTATTAGACTTAGCAAGAACAAAACGTAAAGAGAAATTAGATAAAGTAATAAACCCAATTGAAATAAAAATAAAAGATTTTGTACTTCTAAAAAGAGAAGATAAACGAAAATGCGAAAGCCCTTATAAAGGCCCATATGAAGTAAAAGAAATAGAAGGAGTAAATGTCTACTTAGATATTGACAATAAAAGAAAGAAAATAGATAAGAATAGGCTAAAAAAGATAACTCATAACCAATAAAAGCATAACAATTTAAATAGCATACCATTACATTATAATATAGATAACTTATGTATAACCAATAAAAATATATAAAATTTAAATAGCATACCATTTCATTAGAATATAGAAATCTGATAGCATTGGAGTAGTTGTTCTATGCCGATTCTGGAACACTTTTTCCATACAAAAAGTGCAAGGTAGATTCCAACTATTTTGGTAGCTATGGACTGGGGTTCTGGGCCACTGAGAGGGATTCCGTCTAGTGGTATACGTCACAGGGCATGCCTGGAGAATTCCTTTCCTACCGTCCGGCTGACCAGGAGATGACATTAACTTTTTTTTTTTTTTTTTTTTTTTTTTTTTTTTTTTTTTTTTTTTTTTTTTGCCCATGGTGTGCTGCGCCTAAATGTGGGCTTTTGGTTTTGAGCTACTATTAGTAATAATGCAAGTTAACACTACCATAGATTCTAGGAGATGCCAGTGGATAGGGTATTGGTACTGTTGGGGGACAAAATTTTCAGCAGAAATCCTCTACAGGCTATGGTTCTCGAAATATTAGCGATTTTACCTTTTTAGATATAGTTAATATTAGTAATAGTTCAAGTTAACCCAATGCTATTTTTTTCATATCAATAGATTCTAGGAGGTGCCAGTGGATAGGATATTGGTACTGTTGGGGGACAAAATTTTCATCAGAAATCCTCTACGGGCTATGGTTCTCGAGATATTAGCGATTTTACCTTTTTAGATATAGTTAATATTAGTAGTAATTCAGGTTAACCCTATGCTATTCTTTTTCATATCAATAGATTCTAGGAGGTGCCAGTGGATAGGGTATTGGTACTGTTGTGCTGCTGTGCGAATTTGTTTACATTATTCGACTGCGAATGTGTTTACTTTACTGAACTGTGATAATTTGTTTATGAAAAGAATCAAATTGGAAGTGTTACACCTGAAGAGCAAAATTAGGCATTTACTAATTTCCGTTACATATTACATATATAAGTCAACATATCTACCTACATTCATCCCCAAACCAGCTTCACCTGATTTATTTTTAGATATATCACCTGAGAAGGTAAGATCGCTAATATCTCGAACCATAGAGTATTTCTGATGAAAATTTTATCCCCCCCTAGTACTAGTACTATTGACATGAACAAAAAATATCCTAGAAATAACTTGAATTATTACTATTAATTATACCAGCAAAGATAAGATTGCTAATATCTCGAAACCCATAGCCCGTGGAGGATTTCTGATGAAAATTTTGTGCACCTCAAGAACTAAGACCAACACTGGCACCTTCTAGAATCTATTGGCATACTGTCGGGTTAACTTGAATTACTACTAATACTAATTACACTAATTTCACAACATTTCTTATCCACCAGCTGCACATATCCACACATGCCCTAGTTAACGTTTCCTCAGCCACCAAGTAGCCCAGCCCAACATACCACAGGCACTCATACTAAAGTAAATGACGGGAAACAAACTCAAGCTGACAAGTATACAGTCCCCGATATAAATTCGCTTAGGGTATTTCGCATCATTACTTAAGCCGCACACATTCTACCCAAGCCTTGGTACAGGTAACGTAGCCCAGTCCAACACACCCCAGATTGTCCTAGTCATAGTATCAGATATTGCCACTAAAGCTCTCAGCCTCCAGTACCCAGACGCAGGAGGGGCACCTCAAGGTCAAATTGTAGCCTCCAAGACCAGATCAAACTTAATCCGCAACCTCCACTAATAAAGCTTCCCGCCCCTTCACAAGATGCCAAATTTTCGGTACAAAAGCGGCCTCAGAACCACCTCAAAATTGCACACCGTACCTCAATTTATTAAAAAATCAGGCAAGGCAAGAGCTTGAACAGCTGACGGGGATCAGCTAATCAGTTGATATCATCCCCTGTACATTTAGGCGCAGCACCCCCATGAGCAAAAAAAAACTTGAATTATTTATAATATTCACTATATCTAAAAAGGTTAAATCGCTAATATCTCGAGAACCATAGCCCGTAGAGGATTTCTGATGAAAATTTTGTCCCCCAACAGTACCAATACCCTATCCACTGGCACTTCCTAGAATCTATTGGTATGAAAAAGAACAGCATAGGGTTAACTTGAAATATTACTAATATTAACTATATCTAAAAAGGTAAATTCGCTAATATCTCGAGAACCATAGCCCGTAGAGGATTTCTGATGAAAATGTTGTCCCCCAACAGTACCAATACCCTATCCACTGGCACCTCCTAGAATCTATTGGTATGAAAAAGAATAGCATAGGGTTAACTTCAATTATTACTAATATTAACTATATTTAAAAAGGTAAAATCGCTAATATCTCGAGAACCATAGTCCCGTAGAGGATTTCTGATGAAAATTTTGTCCCCCAACTGCACCAATACCCTATCGACTGGCACCTCCTAGAATCTATTGATATGAAAAAGAATAGCATAGGGTTAACTTGAATTATTACTAATATTAACTATATCTAAAAAGGTAAAATGGCTAATATCTCGAGAACCATAGCCCGTAGAGGATTTCTGATGAAAATTTTGTCCCCCAACAGTACCAACACCCTATCCACTGGCACCTCCTAGAATCTATTGATATGAAAAAGAATAGCATAGGGTTAACTTGAATTATTACTAATATTAACTATATCTAAAAAGGTAAAATCACTAATATCTCGAGAACCATAGCCCGTAGAGGATTTCTGATGAAAATGTTGTCCCCCAACAGTACCAATACCCTATCCACTGGCACCTCCTAGAATCTATTGGTATGAAAAAGAAAAGCATAGGGTTAACTTGAATTATTACTAATATTAACTATATCTAAAAAGGTAAAATCGCTAATATCTCGAGAACCATAGCCCGTAGAAGATTTCTGATGAAAATTTTGTCCCCCAACAGTACCAATACCATATCCACTGACACCTCCTAGAATCTATTGGTATGAAAAAGAATAGCATAGGGTTAACTTGAATTATTACTAATAGTAGTTCAAAACCAAAAGCCCACATTTCGGCGCAGCACACCTTGGACAAAAAAAAAAAAAAAAAAAAAACTTGAATTATTACTAAAAAAGTTAATGTCATCTCCTGGTCAGCCGGACGGTAGGAAAGGAATTCTCCAGGCATGCCCTGTGACGTATACCACTAGACGGAATCCCTCTCAGTGGCCCAGAACCCCAGTCCATAGCTACCAAAATAGTTGGAATCTACCTTGCACTTTTTGTATGGAAAAAGTGTTCCAGAATCGGCATAGAACAACTACTCATTGGAATATTATGAACTATGATATCGACATCTGACATTTATTATAACATGTGTTATTGTATATATACACATAATGTACATATCAGTTAAACAACTTTAATAATTATAAAGAAAAATTATAACTCTTTAAAAATGTGAAACAATTGATTAATTAAAGCTAGTGTTGTCATCTGTTTCAAAATCATGTACCTATATATACATATTAAGTCATTTATATGCAAATTGCCTATTGCACTCATATAAGCAAATAAAAAAAAAATTTCTCTATAAAATTTTTTTTTCTCTTTTTACGGTAAGGATGTAGAGCATACCTACATACCACAATAATAAAGGCATATGTACGCACCTCAACAACAAATAAAAATAAACGAAACCAACATAACAAGCAAAAGTAAATAACAACAACAAAAAGAAATATGATCGAAATAGCCATGCGCCTTTCTACGATCCATTCACGAATTTACGCTAAGTGAAAGAAAATTCTAAAAATGCAATATGATCACCACTGGTCACCGTTGCACCGTGATGATGCATATAATGCAACACTCCGTGAACTTAAAAAAGTAATTTGCTCAATGACGCAATCGATAACTGTGTCATATCTACTTAGCATTTGTTCAATTAGAAAAATATTGCAAAGTAAGCATCTAAGCAATGCTATGCTTGTTCATATATATTTTTGATCGATATTGCTAATATGAGCAAGGTAAGTAATTTTGTAAAACTCTTTGTAATATAGAACAGTTCTGATGAAAAACAATATTTCGTATTAAGGTTTTAACGATGTAAGCAATTTTTAAAAAGTATAAATTAAGTGCAATATGAAATAAAGATTAGTGTTTTACCTGCAAATCTTGATGTTTAATTCAATTGCCAGATATTGAGCTCTTTAGCTCCAACATGGCTGATATCAAAAGTAATGAGGTTTTCAGCTCTCATTGAAGATATCCAATTTCAAACACCAGATATTGAGGCTTTGGCTCTAACTTGGTGCTCTTTTAAAAGATTGAGCTCTTTAGCTCTAGTATTAAAAGTCATTTAATTAACAGATCGAATTGAAGAAGGCAAGCGGAATCTAGGAAAAGAAGCAACTTATTTACACTTGGCACACTGCAAAAATCAGGATTTTTATCGCAGAGCGTGAATATTTCTACAAACAATTTATGTGGCTCAAAACGCTGTACACTCGTTCTCTGTATAAAGCTGCTCGTAATAGAGTAGCCACTGCTTTCCTTGGGCAAAACATCGCTGTTTTAGTAATAAATTCGATACAAATCTTTCCCCTCAAACATTATGGAAAAATCTAAAAAAGGCTGGTGTATGTAATATACAAAGTAATTTGAACAACAGCAACATTGATTTTATTAATTTAAACGAGTTCTTTCTATCTTCGCCTGTGGCTTCGTCTAATTTACATAAAAGCACTTCATTAGCTCATCCTGTGAACCACTTTCAACACCATGACGATTGCTTCTCCTTTCACGGAATCGATTACCAAAAGCTCAATATAGCAGTACAGCTCGTAGTAGTAATATTATCTTTCAAATCTGAATTTGTGGTGTTATGGAACTATAGTTAGTGATTTGCTTTGGGACTTAAAGTCCCGACTGCCAGCATGAGCTTACAGATCACTTGACGGACAGCGTTTACTGCAGGGCGGCACGCTAGTTCGCCTCAGCTATAGGCGGAGAGTGTGGGGAGGTTCCACAGAAAACCTGCCGCTGCCGTCAGCCATAATAAAAAAAAATTTCGTGCCTATCAACATAACCGGCACACACTCGGTCCTGAAGGGACCCTCACGTCACTTACCTATATTCATCCTCGAAGGCGCAGATGTTTCGGCCTTACTGCATGCCCCAACCACCCATTTGTCACTGAGGGCAGATAGTTTACAGTGTCCCTAATTGACCTGCAAAGAGAGAGACTAGGCCAGCCTAAACGACCTTCATATGAGAGCGCTCCAGAATAGTGAAAGGAGAAACAAAAGCGTTTAGCACGTCATTTTCACGTTATAATCATTCCTTTTATTTCTACGTTTTCAAAAAAAGTTTGATAAATTTTGCAATTTTTCCATTAAACACACTTCGGGTGTTAAATAAAATCTAGATTTCTGAAACTAAAACTAATAACACCTTAATGACTAACAGTGTTGATTGCAACTACTCTGTCCACAATGCGATATATACTTATTTTTCTTTTCTTTTGATTTCCTTCTATTTTTATTGCAATAATTTTCACGTGGTGGCGACCGTTTGCTTATTTCATATAAAGAGCGAGAAATGTCTACATTGACCAAAGCTTAAAACGAACTTATAGGAAAGTTAAATGTTGCTTTCCTTTTCATGATACTTTTCTAAAGAAATTGGAATGGTTTGTTTTATACTAACCTACCTGTGGTTGAAAAACGTTAATATTTAAGCTTGTACCTGCCCACTTCTTTACACGCAGTCCTAATTTTTTACTACACAAACCTTATGTCACCACACTATATAGACATTATCAATTAAGTTCGAAACGTTATGGTTTAAAATCAGTTGTGTATTGATATCAATGCAAAACGAATCGTAAATTGATGCAAATTAATATACCCTGCCTATATGTCACAGTTACATTTGTAAAAATTAACTTATTTCACCTGAATACAACCAAATTATTTGCAACCTAAGGCTAACTTTCAAATAACTATATTAAAAATTAATTTATAATATTTGATTTTTGTTTTACTTTTTTTGAAAAAAATTTTAGATCAACCATAACCCTTTTCTCGTTTATTTAAGTTATTCAATGCGTTCTTATTGTATTTACCTCTTGCATTGATAATGAGACTAATTGCAATTATTATCCTTTTTCCTGTTTGTAGTTATATATTTATATTGTAATTTACTTCATGTATGTACGTACCACACACAGTCTGCCAAACAGTTGACTGGAAGTTCACTTTGCGTAATGCAACATGTTGCGTATCTTTTGAATTTTTCCATATTCAAGAGTTTGAATGAAATTTAATCGAATCCTTGTCTTGTATAAAATTTATGCTCGTCTGATCAGTCTCACGTATCTTGTCCAATCTAGCATCCCAATTCTGTGTAGTACCTGTTTCAATCGAATATGACTGCTTTTTCTGCACATTCTTGGCAGCCGCAACAGATTTACAGGTTAGAAACTGGCCGACAATGAGATTTGTTGTGGTGGTGATTTGGTGTACCTATTCCGCCCTGACTTTCTGCTAGTAATTTCAATCAGGGCTGCGACAGTTGCAATCGCTGCTGCAATTCCAGCTGCATGTGTAATACAGATACTCCAACAGATTTGAGCTGTTCTAGCTGATAGTAATGGTAGCGGTGATAGATTTATTTGCTCTTGGTGGTGAGGAGAATATTTTTTCAAATTGATAATAGGATATACAGGGATAAATATTATTACGAACTGACGTAAGGATTAGATTTCCCGCCGATGCCGTTGAAAATTGCTGATTTCGTTCACTTTACTATGTTCGCGACCTTTTCGATTTCACGGTTGACAAGACAGATCGATTGTCTTATTCTTCTCCGCTGGCCGGTACGAGTTCTTTTCGAGCTAGGGTGAGTGCGGACTGTCGGTATGGCAGCCGACCGGCATACGTGCTGCAGTAATTCTCTGTGTAGCATATTGCTATATGCAGAACGCTACGACCATAACAGGGTAGAGTGGTCTGCGCCACCCTTGGTTCAGACAACGCTGAAAAATGGTCGACTGAGCTAGCCGGTCTTTAACAAAGGCCTCATCGCTGAGGGCGCCCAATGTGCGTCTCGACCCACGACCCAATGAGGGTTCCTCAGTACTCGTACTCGACTACGACTGTTGGCCCTACTTGACTGATGACGCATCGAGGACACATCCCCGAAGTCTCGTCAGTCTTTGATCAGACATCGACATCCTTCTCCATGTTGGTAGCCAAAGGTACATCGACAAGCTGGTAACCTAAATAATCCAGCCGGTCGATGTCTCTTTGCCGTCCTTCACCGAGATGCTGAGGAAACCCCGCGATTAGCAACCTAAAGAACTGATCGCTAAGCTTTCCTGGCACAACATCTCCTCTGATCTCAGGCCGGCGATTGTTCAAGGGTGTGTCCCCAAGGCGTCTTCGAAGTAGTTACATGCTGACAGCCTTATACAGTAATAGATTCAAACAGGTATGTCACCCACAATTGACGGGGCAATAGGAGGGCTTCGCGATATCCTATACTTTACCAGTGCGGCTGGCTGGATGCCTTCTTAGGGCTACCAGGAGTAAACGTAACTATAGACAGACGACGTTCCAGAATGGTTATCACTGCCTGATGTCTTTGGCATGATAGACTCCTAACAGTTTCCCCTGCAGATCTTCAAGCTCGTATAGGGAGTTACCTTTCTGGGCTTTAACCCGAAATTTGACAAATTATCGTCCCAGGTTAGCACTAGCCTCCTGTTGGAAGTTGCTTGGATCAAAATTCCGTCTAAATAGCTCTTGACCCACTTGAGCCCTGAGATTATAGGCTCGTGAACCCTGTTCGAACTCATGGTGTAAACTCTCCTCCACTCTCGCACGGATCAATCTCTACTAGTGAGTATGCGATTCAGTTAAGTTGTGTTTTAAGTGAGCTCCTAAGTTTTTGCTGTTTTTTTCCACGTATTGATTTTATCCGACCTTAGAATATTTGTTAAAAGTGTTCAATAACAAACTTATATCAAGCCTATAAGGTTTGATTCCAATTTAATCGTTTTTCTATTTCTGATTTGAAATATTTCTTTGTTCGAGTTCCAAAGATGAGCAAAATCACGAAATCAACTACCAACTCAAAGGGTTCCACCACAGTCACACCTGTTACGTCTAACAGACAAACCAGGAGCAACTCTAAAAATCAGCAAGTAAGTGATGGAAGCAGTGTTATCTCTCTTACACCTAGTCGATCGGACTCTGTAATCAGTACTGATTCCTTTGAGTTCCTTGAACGAAAATTAACGCAAAACCTGGCCCAGATTATTTCTGAAAAACTTTCTGATTTTGAGGAGATGCTAAATCAAAAAATAGATGATGTCACTTCGGTTCTTACTTCAAACATTTCACAGTTGCATGAAGAATTGAACAACGTTAAGTGTGGGCTCTCTGAAACTCGTAAAGAACTGGAAGATATGCGCAGATGCAATAGGCTGACTGATGCAGTAATTACTGGTGTACCATACGCGGACCATGAAAATGCGCTAGAAATTTTAGGGAGCATCTCTTCCACTATCAGGCATACTTTATCGCCGTATGAAACTGCTTTTCGATGCAAAATATTTGGGTAATCAGCGGGATAGCAAAAATTCACCGATCATCTGTAAGTTCTCTTCATGTAACGAACAACGCATATTTCTCCACAAATTTAAGCAGCACGGTGTGGTGAATTTAAAATCAATTTCCCCTACTTTTGTCTCTGGCACCAAATTAATGTTTTTGAAAGTTTAACCCGTAATAATCAGAGAATCTTGCGAAAAGCTTTCGAATATAAACGTACCAAACTACTACATTCTACGTTCTCTCGCAATGGGATTGTATTTGTTCGGATAAGAGAAGGCCATACTCCAGTTGAAGCGTCTAGTATTGATGTTCTAATCCAAGTTATTACTGATGCAAATAATCTGGACGGTGATGGGGTCGTGCAAGCATTATTACCTAAGCAAAACATTGTTGGAGCTCAGAATGCATAATTATTTACGTATTTCGATTGTGCCTATAGTTAGTCTTGTTTTGTTGTTATCTTTTTCTTTTAGTATAGAATTTAAATAGGATTATCATTAGTTGTTATTATTGTCATTACTAAATTATTAATTAATCTTAAGTCTTAGTATCCCTTTATGTTCTTACTCTGTTCTTTCGTCTGTTTATTTTCTAACTCTACTGCAATGAATGTTAAAAATGTTTGCATCATTTATACCTTGACTTCCTTGTGTGGGTCAAAAACTCACCTATTTACAGGCTTCTGCTTGGGCTCGGTGCTTGGTGTTGGCTGGGGATAGTTTTTCTCCATTGGACAGGGTAAGAGTCATGTGTAAAATTGTTTCCTCTTTTGTTTCGGGTCTTAATGTCATATATCTAAATGCAAGGAGTTTAAGAAATAAGTCTGACCTTCTCAGTGACATGTACAATGGATCCAATGTCCACGCATTAGTTATATCTGAGATATGGCTGGACAAGAACGTTAACTCAACATTTATATCTCTTCCTCATTACAAGATTTTTAGAGTTGACCGAGAGGAGCGCAAAGGAGGGGGAGTTGCCATTTATGTCCATGAGTCTCTGAATGTCTCAGTTCTCAAAGAGTCCTCTTATGGAGCAAATGTTGAGTTTATTGGGGTTGAGATTAGTTCGCGTTTCGAAAAATGTGCTTTTTTGGAATTTACTGCCCCCCAAATAATTATAATTCTGAAAATGCCTCCGAACTGGAAGACGCCATCTCTTCAACTATCGCGGTATACCAGAATGTAGTTGCTTTCGGGGATTTGAATGTTAATGCTCTCAGGTCTAGCCCGTCACTTGATAGTCTAATATATCTACTTCAGAGGCTGGACGTCAAAGTTGTGAACAGTCTGCACACATATCACAATACCTCATCGCCATCTCTGTTGGTCTATATTTTAACTACTAATTTGGTCAATGTCCTTTTTCACAATCAGATCTCCCCACCGGGCAACTTTGATCACGACTTTTTATACTTGACGTACAAAATGAGAATTGATTCCTTACCAACCATGACATCGTTCATATAGGGATTTTAAAAGTATTAATAAGGATTTACTAGCATCGGAATGCAATAATATTCATTGGGACAATCTTTATAACTGTAGTATTCTCAATGATAAAATAGAAATTCTGAATAGTGCTGTTTTGTATCTATGTGATAAATATGCCCCACTCAGAACATGTAATATTCGTCCCCAACGTTGTCCCTGGATCACTGATGAAATCCGCCAAACAATGGCTGAGCGTGATTTCTTACTAAAAAAATACAGAAGAAATCATAATGAGATAGATCTCAATAGATATAGGATTTCCCGTAATAGGGTAACAAGCCTGATTCGAAATTCTAAACGTGCATATCTTGGATTGAAACTGGACCCAAATCAACCTGCCAAGAAACTTTGGAAGAACATTCGCAATCTGGGTATTTATGGAGACGATCAGACTCAAATCGCTGCTGATCCTAATGTATTGAATGATTTTTTACAACTTCTAGTAACTTTCTACCTTCTACCAATAATGTCATCAATGAGATATCTAATCAACCCAATCCTGAGCAGCCCTCAAATGGATGGATTCTCGTTTAAGTGTGTTACTGGAGTTGATGTTATTAATGTAATATATTCTATCCAGTCAAATGACTCCGGACCGGATACACTCTCACCGAATTTCATGAAATTAATTGCTCCGTTTATAATAAGCCCGTTAACGCACATTTACAATCAGTGTCTAATGACATCACAATTCCCCACTAAGTGGAAGTGTGCACTTGTTGTTCCCATTCCTAAGAAAGTTCGCCCTAATGGTCAAAGCGATTTTCGGCCAATTAGTTTATCAAATTTTCTTGCTAAGGTGTTAGAGAAAATAATGTATAATCAATCGACTGAGTATATTGAATCTAATAATCTACTGTCAAAGTGGCAATCTGGATTCAGAGCAAAACATAGCTTTGAAACTGCTCTTTTAAAAGTTACAACTGATATTCATGAAGCTCTTGATAATGATCTTCTAACAATACTTGTCCTTCTTGATTTCAGTAAAGCATTTGATAGTGTCAATCACTCTATTTTACTTTTTAAACTTAAGAATAAGTTTTCTTTCTCCTCATCAGCTTTAAGATTAATCAGTAATTTCCTGTCGATGCGAAATCAAGTCGTTAAAATGAATAATGCATTTTCTAATGTAAAACACCTTTATCAAGGGGTTCCCCAAGGTTCTATCCTTGGTCCTTTACCATTCGGCATGTATAACAATGATTTAACAAGCGTTGTGAAGAATACATCCATACATCTATATGCTGATGATGTACAGATTTATTTAAGTCGACCCATTGGTCTAGTTGAAGACTGTGTGCAACGTATCAATGAGGATCTACACTACATATATGAATGGTCACTAACTAATATCCTCTCAATCAACCCTTCAAAGTCTAAGTGCCTAGCTGTGTACAGGAATAATACTGAAAACATTGACCTACCATCTGTAACAATGAACAATACGCCATTGGCGTATGTAGACTCTGTAAAAAATCTAGGTGTCAAACTTAATTCCGAATTCACCTGTTGTGATTATATGTCTGCATTACTCAGTAAAGTGTACGGAAGTCTTCGTCAACTCTGGATTACCACGAGCTGTTTGTCGATAGGCTTAAGAGCCAGATTAGCAAAAGCAATTGTTCTCCCCCACTTCATATATGGCAGCCTTGTATTTGCCAAACTTGACTCACAGTGTCAAAGAAAATTAACTGTGGCATTTAACGATGTAATTCGTTATGTTTACAAATTGCGTAAGCATTCTCATGCGTATGCAAGTTTGTTCCTTGGTATTTCCTTCGAAACTTTCCGAGCACGTCGCGAATTAACATTCTTGCATACGTTGATTTATGAGAAAACACCAGAATATCTTTACGAAAAACTACAATTTCTAAATTCAGCACGACATCGTAAACTTCTCGTTCCTAGATGTTCTTCACGATTTGGCGACCGCTCGTACCTTGTTCAAGCAATTCGAAGGTGGAACTCTCTTCCTGGTGGTGCTAAGCGTGCGAGTTCTGGCAGAGCCTTTTCTAAAATAATTAAGGACTTACCTAGCCTTTAGTTATGAATGATGCAAACTATATAGCAATTAATCAATTTATTGCTTTTAATTAAAACTTTATGTATATACATTCCTAACTCTGATATTTTGCTATTACTTTTTTTTTCTCTTTAACTAATTTATAATTCTTTTTTAATTTTTTTTTCTTTTAATGTGTTTTCTTCTCTTTTATTTTTGTTAGTCTAAATTTGTTGTATACTTAATCCTTTACTTTTTTGTTTTTTTTGATTTGAGTAATTCTCTTCTTATAATAGAACATTAGGTATATTTTTATTTATAAATTAATTAATTTTTTTTTTGTTTTTATTCGTATTTACATATTTATTTATTTATATCGCCATTTATATTTATTTTATCATTAGTATTTTTTCCCTCTCTTTTTTTCTTACCATGATTTATTTCTTCATTATTATTTTATTCATGTTTCCTTAATTATATGGTTACTCTTTTTTTAATATATCTAAGTATCCAGGCCTAATTTTAAGTTTTCCTAGTATAATGTACCAAATTAGAAGAACATAATAAGATTGCAATCTTTGTACTTGGGCAGTAAATAAATTATTATTATTATTATCCGAAAAAGCACAGCATTAAATTAGTGTAATAATAGTAAAAAAGTGCAGTAAATAAAGAACAGTGAGTGAGTGTGTTTTTCAACGAGAAATTTTGTGAAAATTTAATCTAACTTAGAAAACCAATAAAAAAGCGTAAAAAAATATTGAAATTTGAAAATTCTGACATTTAATTTATTTTAATTTCGGTAGTTGCCATGACAACGTGGCAACAGTAAAAAATTTTCTAGTCAAAATTAAAACGTGATTACTTCGATAATCTAAAAATTTCGGACACAAGTAAGGAAAATAAAAAAATTAATTAATTGCAAAATATAAATAATTTACACTGCCGGGCTCCCAATGAGCTCGAGCAGCAGCGACTCTGGGGGGACAGATGATCCCCTCAAGTTGAATGGAAGGAGGAAGAAAATCAAAAATGTGTCTCCTCCTTCATCAAAGAAAAACCCCCAAGGGCCCACCGAAAAGGCCAATAAGGGCCCAAAAGAAGAGGCCAATGCCAAAAATGTGCAGCCACCTCCATTGGAGAATACAATGGCCGCGACGGCTGCTCCTATCCGAGAAGAGTCTGGACAAATAGCTGCAACATCTGCAGCTGTAGCAAGTGTGCAGTTGACGAACTCAAGTCAAGCAAAAAATCCAAGCTTGATGGAAGTCATCAAAGCCGCTTCATCTTCAGCGCCAAAACCTACTGGTGTCATAATGAGGCCACCGCTTTCATCAAAGAAGGTAAACGCCTCTAAGAAGCAACCATCCGAATCAGCAGCAACAGCAGTTAGCTCAGAAGCAGCACCACGATCCCCTGCGTTAGTATCAGGGATATCGTATGCACAGGTAAGTGGCAGTTCCAAACAGGCTTCCACCATTGAAATTATAGGAAAGCGCATCACTCCTCGTCCAGCCCCATTGGACGCAGGTAAGCCTCGGCCTAAGACCGGTGCGGGTCTACAGGCTTTTTTCGACGGGAGGTGGCAGGATGAGAGCTACGGTATGAAGCTCGAGCACATCAATAGATGTCCTCAGAGCGCATACCTGAAAGCGATCTTCCAGGTCATCTCTCGTGAGGAGCTATTCTCCATGGGAATAATAGCTGGGGGAATGGTTGAGGTGTATACCACAACCCTCGGTAGTGCTACCAAGCTTATGCTTGCGGGCATCGAGGTGGATGGTAGGCACCTTGTGCCATTCCCACTCAGGGAAAAGCCCACAAGGGTCATGTTTTCACGGGTCCCTATGCGAGCTTGCCATGAAGACCTCCTAAATTTCTTGGGAAGATTTGGGAAGGTTCATGGCAACGTTCGTGCCATTCCCTTAAAAATTGGGGACGAGGGTCTCGGGCGGGGTATCTTCGGTACTAGCCGGGAGGCGTCCATCACCTTAAATAAGGGGTGTACGCTTCCAAAGGGCTTTTACCTGAGCTTATGCGGCTCGAGGCACTGGATAGACGTTGGCACCGAAGCGAAATGCCATGCTTGCCATTTGGTAGGGCATTTTATTGCTGACTGCCCCAGGAGAACCGGGAAGAAGGCTGAACCGAGGGTTCCCTCGAAGGAAGCCACTACTACAGTAGTGGATCTGGAGAAGGAGCCTTCGGCCGGCACTCAACCTGCTATTTTGGAGCAGCCAGTGGTTAAGGTGCCTGAAGTTGTCCTAGAGTCAAAAATAGTTATGGCTGTAAACGGCGCCACGTCGGCACGTGAAAACACGGCTACTTCCGACGAGGAGTCGACTAGCCATGTAATTAAAAAAAAGAGGACGAGGAGGAAGACGAAGGTGGACCGGGTGATGCTGCCTCCTCCAGAGCCAGCAAAGCCAGTCGCTCCAAAACGGCCCCACTCGGAGGAGGACGATAGTGGTGCCCGCGGTTCGAAGGTTGTTGTGAGGGAGGCGGAAGCATCTCTCGAACAGCTTTCGGACTGCGATATAACCGGTTTGGAAGAGACTGGTCTCTCGAGCTTCAGTGGCTACGAGTCGTGTGGTAGCACCATTTCGACTGGTAGCCAATTTGAGGTCTCGAAGGGGATGGAAAACATTCCTAGGGAGAAGATCTCCGAAATTCTTGCCCAGCTCCAGTACAAGAAGAACTCAGATAAAATCTGGAGCATTCTTGTAAAGGAGCTGGAGAGGCCAGAGTTGTTACTTCCTCAGCTTCGAATCCTACAACAGGAGTCCAAGAAGAGGAGGAGGTACAACCATGTAGCTCGGTTAGATCGTCTCCATAGGAAGGTGGAGGAGTTGCTTCAGGAGCATCGCTTGGCCGATTCTCCTCGTCAATAGAAGTCGCACATTCATCGTTTGAGCTTTTCATCTCTTTGAATGTGCAAGATAGGCTCTCTTAACACCGGGGGTTTAAGTGCTCATACAAGGTTACACAGCACTATCGAACATGTCAAAATGTTCGATATAGACATCGCGCTTCTACAGGAGACGAATTTTACACAAGACACATACACACAAATTGAGCGCTATGCTTATTTACACACTGGCTATGCAATGTTTGCCACACCTGCGCCTCGCCGAGGCTCAGGGGTGGCAATCATTGTATCCAACAAATTTACACTATCGTCTCCTGTCTATACAGATATCTTCCCAGGCTTCGCTTCTTCCTTGGACTTTGTTATTCAAGACAAAAATATCAAGGTAGTAAACGTGTACCTTCCTCATGACCAGGACATTACAAGACAAGTTCTTGATAGTGTTCAGTCGTGTCTGGTGAATTTTAGCGGCGAAACTGTCCTCGGAGGTGATTTCAACTGCACTCTGAATCCCTCAATGGATCGGCACTCTGGAGTTGAGTTCAACTCTGTTAATGCTACTCGATTGAGGAATTTTGTCGGTGTTTTCAGACTCGTGGATATCTATCGTTGGATGCATCCTACGACTAGATCATACACGAGGGTCTCGCGAAATATCCATGGAAGTCTCGCAGGCTCCAGAATTGATAGACTTTACGTCTCACCTGGAATACTAGAACATTTCGTTGGTGTCACTCATGAAGTGTGTTCCGTTAGCGATCATCTTCTTGTAGTGGCGACCAGCACTCTAGTTGAAAGACGAACTGCATACTGGATATTCAACAACTATTTGTTGAATTCCGAGCAGTTCATCAATGAGTTCATTGATTTCTGGCACGATTGGCAAGAGAGGAAAGCTGACTTTCCTTTTCTTAGTCAATGGTGGGATGTTGGAAAGCTCCAGATTCGGTCTTTTGTCGAGACGAGTTTCAATCGAAGTGGCTATCAAGCTTCTAGCTTGTCGGCCGAGGTCTCTCGGGTGGCAGCTCTTGTCCCAACTCAGCCGGGGTTGATTCTTTATTTCAATGGAATAAAGGAACGCTTGGCGACACAGACTTACAAGCACAGCTTGGAGTTTGTGCTGCGCGGCCAATCGCGCTGGCTGAGAGAAGGCGATTCTCCAACTGAGTACTTCTTTCAGGCGACTAGACGTCGTACTGCTTCTTGTGAGGTCGAATCGATAATTGATGAATCTGGACAAGTCCTCAACGGACAACAGCTATCAGAATATATTCGAGACTACTACAGTAGTCTCTACTCTGAATCGACGTCGACAACATCCTCGACCACTCATGAATTCCTTGAGAATATTCCCACTTTCTCTGAAGACAGTAAGGAGCTCCTGGATACAGTAATCACATTGGAGGATATGATTGCTGCGACAAAGGATCTAAGGCGACACACTTCACCTGGTTATGACGGCTTGACTCCAGAATTCTTCATACGTTTCAGGGATTTATTAATTCCTGACCTTTTGGAAGTCTTCAATTCGGCGGTTGAGACACATTCAGACTTTCCTTCTAGTTGGAGGAGATCTGTTATGCGCTTGATTCCAAAGAAGGGAGATTTGCAGAGGATGGGGAACTGGAGGCCAGTAACCCTATGCAATGTAGACTACAAAATCGTCTGCAAAGCATTAGGGGCGATACTCCGCTCAGTGATTGCTTCGGTAATACACCCGGAACAGTCCTATTGTGTACCTGGTCGTAGTATCTACGACAATATCGCGGTAGCCAAGCATTTGTTTGCCTACCATGAACAGACAGGTACACAAATGGCCATGATTTCACTTGACCAACAAAAGGCTTTTGATAGTGTCTCGCACGAGTATCTCTTGACTGCTCTCGAGGCATTTGGGTTTCCGCCCAGGTGGCTCGATATCGTCGGGAAACTGTATAGAGATTCAGCGATTTTGATTAAGCATCAAGGACAAGTTCTGGCTCCTATCTCGTTTCATCGAGGTATCAGACAGGGCTGTCCATTGTCAGGTATGCTTTATGATCTTTCGTTGGAGCCGCTACTGGTGAATCTTCGTCGAATGCTCGGACGGTATGCGGTTCATCTGCCATATACCAATGTGAGGCCTCTTATGTTGGCGTATGCGGATGATCTGTCTATTTTCGTGACAAGAGATGAAGCTTTTCCGGTCGCTCGTGCTGTTTTCGAACAGTTCGAACGTATAGCGGGCGCTAAAATCAACCTTAGTAAGAGTCAAGGCTTGTGGTGTGGAAGGTGGAGAGATCGTACAGATACTCCACTGAACATCCAATGGACTAATACTTGCCTGAAGTATTTAGGTGTGTATATCGGACGCGAGAGTAAATCAAATAATAGCCGCATCGCTCTTGAGAAACTCTCTAGAGCTGTAAACTCATGGCGTAGTCGACTGTTTCCACTATCCTTAATGGGTAGGTCAGTCGTGATAAACTATTTGATTACCTCGTCCATCGTTCATCTGCTAAAGTCTGAGACGTTTGATGAAGGCTTCGTAGGTCTTCTTCAAGCAAAAGCGATAGACGCCTTTTGGTGCGGAAGACGATGGGTTGCTGAAAGCACGCTCTGTCTGCCAGTCAAGATAGGTGGATTAGGTCTCACTAACTTGGTTGTGAAATCAAGGTGTCTCCAAGTGCGTGCATTCCAAAGAGTGTTTTGCCAGAGAGACAGCTTGATTTCTCAACTGTGGGTGAATGTACTGGGAGGGATCGGCATAGGGGAGTATTACTACCTACTCTCTGTTCGACCACCTTATCCTCGTGACTGGCCACAGGATCTAATCTCAACGATTCAGACCTGGGGCAGAATAAGGCCAGCATTTCACCTTCAGTGGAATGCTCTAAGGTACACGCAATTCGCGTCGATTCCAATCAGGTTCAATCCTGAATTAATAGATTCAGTGTTCAGTAATGCTCGGGGTTTTGAAGCTGACACGCATACACTGACAGTTCTCGGAGATATTATTGATATCTCTGGAAACTGCCGAATAAACACTAACACTGCACAACTACACGACCTGGCTGCTTCTGCGCGGGAGAGATTTCGCCAACTTGGGACCAGTGACCCTGGCACTAAGTTGGAAGATGCTTTCGTTCTGAACAGACCACCACACACACCTTTCAGCACACTTACAACACGTGTGCTCCGTGACGTGCTTATGTCAATAAGACCTCCGGAGTATACAGGATACAACAGATGGCGAACACACCTCGGGGTGAATATGGGCGTGATGGGAGGGATAACTTGCAGAGTAGTCTACAGTTATCCTTCTAGTTACAAAGATGCTGATGTAGCATTCAAATTGCTGCATCACAGTCTTATGCATCCTAATCAGTTGTCACATATCGACCGCCGAGTTCAGAGGATTTGCACAGTTTGTGCTGGTGAGGGCACCCTGTTTCACAGGTTCTTCACTTGTCCGGCTTTGCAGGGTCTAATGGATCTCGTGCGCGGTATGTGTCAGTTGATCCACCCGAATTTCGGCATTACTAGGACATCGTTTCTATGGGGACCAAAGGTATGTAGTCGAGTGAATTGTTTGATTAGCTTTGTGTTGACACTGGCCAAATCTACAATTCACCTGTACTACATGAGAGTCGAAGATGGGAATCAGAACACTGACCCACAACACCACGCACACGCACTTAAGCGCCACTTCGTTGACAGGTTGAAGAGACGTTTACGTCTCGAATATCTGGCAACGAACGCAGACACATTCAACTGCACATGGCAACCACTATCGTCGGTGCAGGATGGAGCTCTTGTCTTTCGCTGGTGAGAACAGGCCACAGCATTTGCAACACTAGTCCACGGGGCTTCACCCCGCTTAGGAATCGTTGCACGTGCGGTGGGAAGGACAAGCACTCTGTTAGAGATGCTAAGCTGGAGGGATGATGAGGGCAGTTTGTAGAGGTCTACGATACTACAGGCCGCCCTCGCGGGACTCTATAACGGTATCGGCTAAATTTTTTCGTTCGTTCGGTCATTTATCTTTGATTCGGTTTCGGTCTCGGTGCTAAATTACAAAATTTTTTGTTGAAAATTCGTTCGTTTAGGTAAATATTTTTATTAGATTATTTTGGAAATTGAAGCTTCTTGGAACTGCCACTTACCCAATTGTCAAAATTGGGACTTTTAAATTTTTTGTCTATCTTTTAGATCCTTTTCAAAATTCTTGTAGCCGTTTTTTAGTCTCTTTTGAGAATTTTGTCTTGTTTGTTTTCCTTTTGTTTGTGTCTTTTTTCTTGTTCATTAGTTTTTCTAATTGTTTTAATTGTTTAATTGTCCCTATTGACCTTTTATAACTTTTAGATTAGCTAGCGACCTTTTGTTTACACTTTGTAGAGCCTTTTGCCACCTATTTTTAAGGAATTTTGAAAAGAGCCAAAGAGCCAAAAAATAAAGAGCTTATATACATAAAAAAAAAATTATTATTATTATTATTATTATTATTATTAATCTGGAGAGAGCGGACGTGACATTTTGAAAGCTCAAAAAAATTATACGAAAAAGAGCAGAAAGAACAATAAAAAAGCTGCAAAATTGGATATAAGTGACATTAGTGTTGTTGTTGAAGTTTTTCTAATGTTCAGTGTTAATAATAATAAAAAAAACTATTAAAAAGTTACATAATTAAATTCTGAAAAAGTGCAAAGTGATTGACAGTTCGGATATTTTAATTATTTTTGGCAGTTGCCATGGCAACATGACAACCGTGTAAAATTTAAAGTATACCTTTCTAAAATTATTCAGAAGGCCAAAATTTATTAAAGCTTAAAAAATAAAACTATTTAAAATTATAAAAATTAATAATTCAATAATAATAAAAAAAAAAAAAAAAAGGCAAAGCCACTTCTGCCGTACTCAAAATGAGTACGTGCAGCAGCGATGCTGGGGGGCCTGATGATCCCCCCAAATCAAGTGGAAGGCGGAAGAAGAATAGTAATGCTTCTTCTTCTTCTTCCTCTACCAACGAATACCCCAAAGGGCCCACTGAAAAGGCCAATAAGGGCCCAACAGAAGAGGCTAAACTGGGAAAATTGAAGCCGATGCCTCCGGAGAAGACTGCAGCAGACCTTGCTCGAGAAGCAGATGATGCACTAGCTCCTACAGCGAGCAATACAGCAGCAACTAATGCAGTTGCCGCAGTGTCAAATGTGCCTCGTCAAAAATTAATTGAAGTTGTCCAAAAGGCTTCAAGTTCAGCGCCAAAGCCCAATGCTGTTGTTATGAGGCCACCGCTGTCTTCATCGAAGAATGCTCCAAAGAAGCAGCAGCCAACAACGACAGGAGTAACAGCAGGATCACTACGACCCCAACCTGTAGCGTCAGGGATTTCGTATGCCCAGGTAAGTGGTGGTTCCAGGAACAATAACACAATAGAAATTTTGAGTAAAGGCATCACTCCTCGTCCAGTCCCACTGGACGCAGGTAAGCCTCGACCCAAGACCAGTGCGGGCCTCCAGGGCTTCTTCGACGGGAGATGGCAGGATGAGAGCTACGGTATGCAGCTCGAGCACATCAGAGGATGTCCTCAGAGCGCATACCTGAAGGCAATCTTCCGCGTCGTCTCCTGTGAGCAGCTATTCTCCATGGGGATAATAGCTGGGGGAATGGTTGAGGTGTATACCACAACCCTCGAGAGTGCTACCAAGCTAATGCTTGAGGGCATCGAGGTGGAGGGTAGACACCTTGTGCCGTTCCCACTCAGGGAAAAGCCCACGAAGGTCGTGTTTTCACGGGTCCCTATGCGAGCTTGCCATGAAGACCTCCTAAATTTCTTGGGAAGATTTGGGAAGGTTCATGGCAACGTTCGTGCCATTCCCTTAAAAATTGGGGACGAGGGTCTCGGGCGGGGTATCTTCGGTACTAGCCGGGAGGCGTCCATCACCTTAATAAGGGGTGTACGCTTCCAAAGGGCTTTTACCTGAGCTTATCCGGCTCGAGGCACTGGATAGACGTTGGCACCGAAGCGAAATGCCATGCTTGCCATTTGGTAGGGCATTTTATTGCTGACTGCCCCAGGAGAACCGGGAAGAAGGCTGAACCGAGGGTTCCCTCGAAGGAAGCCACTACTACAGTAGTGGATCTGGAGAAGGAGCCTTCGGCCGGCACTCAACCTGCTATTTTGGAGCAGCCAGTGGTTAAGGTGCCTGAAGTTGTCCTAGAGGCAAAAATAGTTATGGCTGTAAACGGCGCCACGTCGGCACGTGAAAACACGGCTACTTCCGACGAGGAGTCGAATAGCCAAGCAGTAAAAAAAAAGAGGACGAGGAGGAAGAAAGTTGACCGTGTGATGCTACCTCCTCCAGAGCCAGCAAAGCCAGTCGCTCCAAAACGGCCCCACTCGGAGGAGGACGATAGTGGTGCCCGCGGTTCGAAGGTTGTTGTGAGGGAGGCGGAAGCATCTCTCGAACAGCTTTCGGACTGCGATATGACCGGTTTGGAAGAGACTGGTCTCTCGAGCTTCAGTGGCTACGAGTCGTGTGGTAGCACCATTTCGACTGGTAGCCAATTTGAGGTCTCGAAGGGGATGGAAAACATTCCTAGGGAGAAGATCTCTGAAATTCTTGACCAGCTCCAGTACAAGAAGAACTCAGATAAAATCTGGAGCATTCTTGTAAAGGAGCTGGAGAGGCCAGAGTTGTTACTTCCTCAGCTTCGAATCCTACAACAGGAGTCCAAGAAGAGGAGGAAGTACAACCATGTAGCTCGGTTAGATCGTCTCCATAGGAAGGTGGAGGAGTTGCTTCAGGAGCATCGCTTGGCCGATTCTCCTCGTCAATAGACGTCGCACATTCATCGTTTGAGCTTTTTATCTCTTTGAATGTGCAAGATAGCTTCGATCAACACCGGGGGTTTAAGTGCACATACAAGGTTACACAGCACTATCGAACATGTCAAAATGTTCGATATAGACATCGCGCTTCTACAGGAGACGAATTTTACACAAGACACATACACACAACTTGAGCGCTATGCTTATTTACACACTGGCTATGCAATGTTTGCCACACCTGCGCCTCGCCGAGGCTCAGGGGTGGCAATCATTGTATCCAACAAATTTACACTATCGTCTCCTGTCTATACAGATATCTTCCCAGGCTTCGCTTCTTCCTTGGACTTTGTTATTCAAGACAAAAATATCAAGGTAGTAAACGTGTACCTTCCTCATGACCAGGACATTACAAGACAAGTTCTTGATAGTGTTCAGTCGTGTCTGGTGAATTTTAGCGGCGAAACTGTCCTCGGAGGTGATTTCAACTGCACTCTGAATCCCTCAATGGATCGGCACTCTGGAGTTGAGTTCAACTCTGTTAATGCTACTCGATTGAGGAATTTTGTCGGTGTTTTCAGACTCGTGGATATCTATCGTTGGATGCATCCTACGACTAGATCATACACGAGGGTCTCGCGAAATATCCATGGAAGTCTCGCAGGCTCCAGAATTGATAGACTTTACGTCTCACCTGGAATACTAGAACATTTCGTTGGTGTCACTCATGAAGTGTGTTCCGTTAGCGATAATCTTCTTGTGGTGGCGACCAGCACTCTAGTTGAAAGACGAACTGCATACTGGATATTCAACAACTATTTGTTGAATTCCGAGCAGTTCATCAATGAGTTCATTGATTTCTGGCACGATTGGCAAGAGAGGAAAGCTGACTTTCCTTTTCTTAGTCAATGGTGGGATGTTGGAAAGCTCCAGATTCGGTCTTTTGTCGAGACGAGTTTCAATCGAAGTGGCTATCAAGCTTCTAGCTTGTCGGCCGAGGTCTCTCGGGTGGCAGCTCTTCTCCCAACTCAGCCGGGGTTGATTCTTTATTTCAATGGAATAAAGGAACGCTTGGCGACACAGACTTACAAGCACAGCTTGGAGTTTGTGCTGCGCGGCCAATCGCGCTGGCTGAGAGAAGGCGATTCTCCAACTGAGTACTTCTTTCAGGCGACTAGACGTCGTACTGCTTCTTGTGAGGTCGAATCGATAATTGATGAATCTGGACAAGTCCTCAACGGACAACAGCTATCAGAATATATTCGAGACTACTACAGTAGTCTCTACTCTGAATCGACGTCGACAACATCCTCGACCACTCATGAATTTCTTGAGAATATTCCCACTTTCTCTGAAGACAGTAAGGAGCTCCTGGATACAGTAATCACATTGGAGGATATGATTGCTGCGACAAAGGATCTAAGGCGACACACTTCACCTGGTTATGACGGCTTGACTCCAGAATTCTTCATACGTTTCAGGGATTTATTAATTCCTGACCTTTTGGAAGTCTTCAATTCGGCGGTTGAGACACATTCAGACTTTCCTTCTAGTTGGAGGAGATCTGTTATGCGCTTGATTCCAAAGAAGGGAGATTTGCAGAGGATGGGGAACTGGAGGCCAGTAACCCTATGCAATGTAGACTACAAAATCGTCTGCAAAGCATTAGGGGCGATACTCCGCTCAGTGATTGCTTCGGTAATACACCCGGAACAGTCCTATTGTGTACCTGGTCGTAGTATCTACGACAATATCGCGGTAGCCAAGCATTTGTTTGCCTACCATGAACAGACAGGTACACAAATGGCCATGATTTCACTTGACCAACAAAAGGCTTTTGATAGTGTCTCGCACGAGTATCTCTTGACTGCTCTCGAGGCATTTGGGTTTCCGCCCAGGTGGCTCGATATCGTCGGGAAACTGTATAGAGATTCAGCGATTTTGATTAAGCATCAAGGACAAGTTCTGGCTCCTATCTCGTTTCATCGAGGTATCAGACAGGGCTGTCCATTGTCAGGTATGCTTTATGATCTTTCGTTGGAGCCGCTACTGGTGAATCTTCGTCGAATGCTCGGACGGTATGCGGTTCATCTGCCATATACCAATGTGAGGCCTCTTATGTTGGCGTATGCGGATGATCTGTCTATTTTCGTGACAAGAGATGAAGCTTTTCCGGTCGCTCGTGCTGTTTTCGAACAGTTCGAACGTATAGCGGGCGCTAAAATCAACCTTAGTAAGAGTCAAGGCCTTTGGTGTGGAAGGTGGAGAGATCGTACAGATACTCCACTGAACATCCAATGGACTAATACTTGCCTGAAGTATTTAGGTGTGTATATCGGACGCGAGAGTAAATCAAATAATAGCCGCATCGCTCTTGAGAAACTCTCTAGAGCTGTAAACTCATGGCGTAGTCGACTGTTTCCACTATCCTTAATGGGTAGGTCAGTCGTGATAAACTATTTGATTACCTCGTCCATCGTTCATCTGCTAAAGTCTGAGACGTTTGATGAAGGCTTCGTAGGTCTTCTTCAAGCAAAAGCGATAGACGCCTTTTGGTGCGGAAGACGATGGGTTGCTGAAAGCACGCTCTGTCTGCCAGTCAAGATAGGTGGATTAGGTCTCACTAACTTGGTTGTGAAATCAAGGTGTCTCCAAGTGCGTGCATTCCAAAGAGTGTTTTGCCAGAGAGACAGCTTGATTTCTCAACTGTGGGTGAATGTACTGGGAGGGATCGGCATAGGGGAGTATTACTACCTACTCTCTGTTCGACCACCTTATCCTCGTGACTGGCCACAGGATCTAATCTCAACGATTCAGACCTGGGGCAGAATCAGGCCAGCATTTCACCTTCAGTGGAATGCTCTAAGGTACACGCAATTCGCGTCGATTCCAATCAGGTTCAATCCTGAATTAATAGATTCAGTGTTCAGTAATGCTCGGGGTTTTGAAGCTGACACGCATACACTGACAGTTCTCGGAGATATTATTGATATCTCTGGAAACTGCCGAATAAACACTAACACTGCACAACTACACGACCTGGCTGCTTCTGCGCGGGAGAGATTTCGCCAACTTGGGACCAGTGACCCTGGCACTAAGTTGGAAGATGCTTTCGTTCTGAACAGACCACCACACACACCTTTCAGCACACTTACAACACGTGTGCTCCGTGACGTGCTTATGTCAATAAGACCTCCGGAGTAAACAGGATACAACAGATGGCGAACACACCTCGGGGTGAATATGGGCGTGATGGGAGGGATAACTTGCAGAGTAGTCTACAGTTATCCTTCTAGTTACAAAGATGCTGATGTAGCATTCAAATTGCTGCATCACAGTCTTATGCATCCTAATCAGTTGTCACATATCGACCGCCGAGTTCAGGGGATTTGCACAGTTTGTGCTGGTGAGGGCACCCTGTTTCACAGGTTCTTCACTTGTCCGGCTTTGCAGGGTCTAATGGATCTCGTGCGCGGTATGTGTCAGTTGATCCACCCGAATTTCGGCATTACTAGGACATCGTTTCTATGGGGACCAAAGGTATGTAGTCGAGTGAATTGTTTGATTAGCTTTGTGTTGACACTGGCCAAATCTACAATTCACCTGTACTACATGAGAGTCGAAGATGGGAATCAGAACACTGACCCACAACACCACGCACACGCACTTAAGCGCCACTTCGTTGACAGGTTGAAGAGACGTTTACGTCTCGAATATCTGGCAACGAACGCAGACACATTCAACTGCACATGGCAACCACTATCGTCGGTGCAGGATGGAGCTCTTGTCTTTCGCTGGTGAGAACAGGCCACAGCATTTGCAACACTAGTCCACGGGGCTTCACCCCGCTTAGGAATCGTTGCACGTGCGGTGGGAAGGACAAGCACTCTGTTAGAGATGCTAAGCTGGAGGGATGATGAGGGCAGTTTGTAGAGGTCTACGATACTACAGGCCGCCCTCGCGGGACTCTATAACGGTATCGGCTAAATTTTTTCGTTCGTTCGGTCATTTATCTTTGATTCGGTTTCGGTCTCGGTGCTAAATTACAAAATTTTTTGTTGAAAATTCGTTCGTTTAGGTAAATATTTTTATTAGATTATTTTGGAAATTGAAGCTTCTTGGAACTGCCACTTACCCAATTGTCAAAATTGGGACTTTTAAATTTTTTGTCTATCTTTTAGATCCTTTTCAAAATTCTTGTAGCCGTTTTTTAGTCTCTTTTGAGAATTTTGTCTTGTTTGTTTTCCTTTTGTTTGTGTCTTTTTTCTTGTTCATTAGTTTTTCTAATTGTTTTAATTGTTTAATTGTCCCTATTGACCTTTTATAACTTTTAGATTAGCTAGCGACCTTTTGTTTACACTTTGTAGAGCCTTTTGCCACCTATTTTTAAGGAATTTTGAAAAGAGCCAAAGAGCCAAAAAAATAAAGAGCTTATATACATAAAAAAAAAAATTATTATCTCATTTTGTCTTCAGCATCTACTCTCAACGGTTCACCAAGAGTCCCAAGGCTCCTCAAAATGGAACAGGAGCAGCCATGTTCAATCATTTGTTGACCGAAGAGTGTTCGATAAGGAGAGAAACCAGTAGCTTGATGGAAAGAGCTCCTGAGGGAACTAGCTATTTGGCTCAATTTCTCATCCCATTTCGTATGTTCCTTCCAGATATAGGCCCTAATCCCTGACAATAGAGACCGGTTTACTCGTTCTGAGGTGTTTGCTTGCGGCGAGTATACTGCCGTTCTCAAGTGCTTCACCCCATACTTATCCAGTAATCTGGTGAACTGAGTCGAGCAAAACTGGATTCCATTGTCAGAGACTATCGTTTCCGGGACTCCGAACATGTGAAACACTTCCGTCTCAATGAATTGGCACACATTGAGTGTAGATGCTTTTCTCATCGGTTTGAGAATTGGAAATTTTGAAAAGTGGTCAAGAACTATTAGAATGCAGACCTTTCCTTTCGCTGACCGAGGATATGGACCTAGAAGATCGATATACAGCTTTTGCCATGGTCGTCCTGTTACAGAATGGACTTTCATAGGTGGTCTAAGCATGGTATTGGGAGCCTTCGTTTCCTTACACACGTCACAGGCGCCTACGTAGTTTCTGACATCAACTGTCATTCGTGGCCAGTACAAGTGTCTTCTCAGACGGTCTAGTGTTTTCCCTATACCACCGTGTGAAGCCAGTGGTGGATCATGAGCTCTCGAAACGACGTCGGTGACAAGCCCTCGTGGAATCCAAAGCTTCCAAGCTTCTTCTTCCTGAATTGTATCGCCTGTGCTCGGAACAGTCTGAATATAAACGAAGCCATCCCTGACGCAAAGATCTGGTAGTTTACCAGAAGTCGTTTTAACCTTATGCCTCAGTTCCTCATATTCCAACGAGTTGAAATATAGCAAACTAAGGTCAACTTCCGGCCCAGGATCTTCGTTGGTGGACAGGCTGTCACAATGGATGCGTGAAAGCGCATCAGGGAGGACATTCAGGCTTCCTTTTCGGTGCTCAATAGTGAAGTCGAAACCCTGAAGCTTCAAACTCCACCGAGCAAGTCCACCGCTGAGGTCCTTTTGAGACATCAGCCATTTCAAGCTCGTATGATCAGTCACTATCTTAAACGGCATGAGTTCTATGAAGGGCCGGAACTTCTGTACACTTAAGATTGCAGCTAGGCATTCCTGCTCTGTGACGGTATAATTTCTTTGTGATGAGTTCAACTTTTTCGAGACGTAGGCTATTGGCTTCTTGTGGCCATCGTCATCTAGTTGAATCAGCACCCCACCAATACCTTGTTGGCTCGCATCGCACTGGATAACGAACTGCTTGCTGAAGTCTGGACTTACTAACAACGGAGCAGAAGTAAGTTTTTGCTTTAGTAGATCAATAGACGTCTGGGCTTTAGGTGTCTGAACTGACTGGGGTTTTTCAATGTGTCTGTAATGGAGGCAGTTAAGTCAGCATAGTTCGGGATGAACCGTCTATACCATGTCGCTATACCTAGTAGGTGTCGGGCTTGCCGAACAGTTTTAGGGGACGGATAGTCAACTATAGCTGAGATCTTGTCTGGGTCAGTCCTAATTCCTCCATTCCCGACTATGAAAGCCAAGTATTTGGTTTCCTTGATGCAAAACTTGCTCTTCTCGCCGTTTATAGTGAGGCCAGCTCTCCTCAAACAATCCGCTACACGGGATAGTAACGTGAGATGCGAGTCAAAGTCTGATGACAGGATTAATAAATCGTCTAGATAGACGAGAACGTTCTCACGAAGATCAAAAGGAACGACTTTACCCATGAGGCGGGACATCGTTTCTGGAGCGTTGCATAGGCCGAATGGCATAACCGTGTACTGATAGAGAGAATGACCAGGTACTGTAAAAGCGGTCTTCTCTCTGGATTCTGGCAAAATGCGTCTTTCATGTCCAGGCTCGTAATGTAGTTTTCCGGAGGAAGTCAACTCAGAAGTGCGTCTATCTGCGGTAGCGGATAGGCATCTTTCTTCGTAACAGAGCTGACCTTCCTGGCATCAAAACAAAGCCGGACCTTTCCAGGCTTCCTCACCAGAACAACTGGAGAGCTCCAAGGACTCTGCCTCTCTTCTATCACAGAGTGATAGCATTCGCTCTAATTCAGCATCCATAAAACTTTGTACTGCCGGCGATATCGGATAAAAGCGGTGTTTTAATCGGAGCTGCGTCATTCGCTTCAATCTTGTGAGAGACCAAAGATGTTTTCCCAGGCCCAAAGAGGCGAAAGAGGAGAAAAGCTGTTTGGTAGCTTCTAAGCGTTGTTGATCAAGACTAGAAAGAATATGGCAATCGGTGTCAGAGGTAGCCGCTGGACAGGGATTCACTTCTGCAACTATACCCAGGACATTTGAAGCCCACCCAAATAGGCGCCAGAAGTCTATTCCTAGATATAGTGTTTGTGTGAGCCCAGGAACCACGTAAAAACGCACGTTTTGGGTCTTATCACGGAAAGTGACGTCCAAGTTCACATAACCATGCACAGTTGTCATGGCAGCATTAGCTACTTGGACCTGTATCCGATACCTCTTCCATTCGACATCTGCTTCTGCAAGCTTCTCTAGAGCTCCGTGGCCTAGAATACTGACAGTGGCACCACTATCAATAATCCACTCTCAGTTCGCCCGAGCAGCTTTACTTCGGCGTACGGTCGAATGTCGTCTGGCATCGACAAGGAAATATGTGCCAATTTTTTCAATTCCAGTCTCTTCCGTCGACAGCATTCCCACCAACGAACGGTTGATCGTTTCTTTTTTGGTCCAATATCCGAGTCAGGAAACACGATTTCAGGTAACTCCGCTACTGAGGAGAAGATTCGGTCTGTTGTTGCATTGTATTTCTGCAGACGCGTATGATGCGGCATCAGCACTCGCCATAACAGAGCTTGGTGGCCGTTTTAATATGGAAATGCCATGAGGCCAAATCTCCTGCTCAGCAACCCTGTCAGCTAAGAGTCCTGTCGGTGTTATCGGGACATCGAAAATTAAAGACTCTTCCAACGAAATGTCTAACAATGTCATGGGCTCCCCAGAAGTGGAAATGGGAGCTTGAAGATCCGCGGAGAAGTCTATCAGATTCTCCATCTCTATCAATGAAGTATTCATACTAGCAGGTGTTTTGATGATATCATCAGAATCACTGAATGACAGCAGTGGACAATTCAGAGATTCGTCAATGTGATCTGCTAATGGAGCGGACCTTCCTCCTTGTTCAAGGGTTGAGCTGCAGTGTTCGTGGCAGTTGGCGCTGGTCGGAAAGAGGTGGTGGTATTCCCGACCCGTCTCAGGTTTTTCTGCCGACAATAGCTGCAATCGGGCTTGAAAATGATCTTGCGTCCGCATCCATAGCAGAACACAATTTGTCTCTCCTTCCGGCAGTCTTGATAGAAGTGACCGGACTGGTCACAGTTCCAGCAGGTTACATTCCAAGGGGTTGTAATTGCAGATAGCAGGAATTTCTCACTGCGTTCAGATGATGTGTACAATTCAGTCTCAGTCGGACGAAACTCATCCACCTCGCTGACTCTTTCGTCGCTATAAACATTCCAGCTGCTCGCTGTCGCGATTCGCTGCTGCGTTGATGTATATTGTTAGTGGGCTTTAGGCAGACCTTTTGCTGAATGTCTGGAAGCAGGTTAGACTATACGATCTCTAAGAATTCTGCGTCCGCCAAGGGACTTTGCAGTTGATCGCGCAACTGTACCAGATCTTGGTGGTATGTAGCAAATGACTCCCCTGCTTTCCGTTTTCGCAGCATCAGCTGAATTTTGACCTTAAGGTCATCTTGCGGTACTCCCCATTCAGCTAATAGAGCTGTCTTCACATACTCCCATGAAGGCGTGGAATTTTGCCTCAGGAGAGACCAGTACCAGTCCATAGCTGGTCCAGAAAGCGGAGTCGTCATATGCCGTACCAGAAGATCGAAATCTCCTTCTAAGGCCGAATAGGTCAATGCTTCCACTCGAAACACAAATTCATTGACAGTAAGCCGTGAGCTATCACCGCTATAAGATATATTCCACCTGCGGATAGGGCTGCCAGAACGTCGCTGTGCTACGCCTGCAGGGTTACGAATAGGTAGTGGTTGTGGAGGTGGGACAAAAACTTGTCTAGGCTGATTACTAGGCTGACTAAAATCTGAATGCGGTCTATTTGACGACTGCCTACGCGAGTCGTGAAATTCTTGGGATGGTCTTGCGTCACCCATGGACGGAGGTGGTCGTGAAAAATCCATGGTCGGTATTGCTGCTGAGATCTCTTGTCGGACGCTATTCCTTAACTCACTCCGCAAAACATTGAGGCTCTGTTCGAGGCCTTCGCGTACTAGGTCTTGCATTTGCATGCGTAAGCCTGCCATCAAAGCATCCGTGGCTGCTGAGGTATGTCCACTGCCAGAAGGCAGTGGGCTATTTCGTCGCGAGTTAGGATTGGTAAAAGTCCTTGAATGTAGATCTGCCATTCCAGGAGAGAGTGATCGTCGACTAGGTGGTGGAACTGTCAAAAGTGGTATGTCAGTTGTTGGCATGGAAGGTAATGGAGTGTGACTGACAGTCTTTACGGGCTTTGTCATCTTCGGGACAGCACCAGTATACTCATTGAAATCATACTGAGTGAGATGGGATCTGCAGAACGGGCAGTTTGAATGCTGTCCAATCCACGTTTTCAGACATGATTTGTGAAACACATGTCCACAGACCGTTTTCACTGGCGTCCTCTGTCCTGACCAGTCGCTCTCTAGACAGACGGAGCACAGATCTGGCAACAGCATCGGTACCACAATTGCTCGCGGTGGTGTTCGCGTTGTAGCCATTGTAGAATCAGTCGTAATTCAAGAAAAAAAAATCTTCAAACCAAGAGTTTGGAATAGATATGTGAAAAATTCCAAAGAATTCGAAAATTCGGAAACTAACAGGCACTTCAGAAATGAAGAACGAAATACTGATTTAAAAATTTGAAAGCTGGAACGATATCCAAATTTCAAACGAAAATTCCTTCCAAACGTTCGGAGATTAGGACTAAATCTTAGGATTTCAGCAAAAATTTTTATCGACCGTTCGTTGTATCACCAGTTCGGAGAAATTACCGGTGAAATAAAAAAAAAATCAATTGTTCGGAGACTCAGCACATTGGCCAATTTCACAAATCAAGTTACCAGCCATATCTATTTAACAAAAACAAATACAAACATTCGCAAGAGATAGCAAGCTCTTCGAACAAAAATTTTCGTTCTAAAAATTCAATTAGTGCGTTTCAAAAATTCCTATCAAAAACATATGAATTCTCCTTCACTTTCCGAAGCCAACTCTCAACATAAAAGGCATCCAGATCACTCTCTCTCTTTTCAGGTCAGAAACTTTATACAGGCAAGTAGTTATTCTATGGGTATTCTGGCTCACTGTTTTAGCTTCCAGGATTTCTCCACAGATGGCGCCACCGTCGCTAGGTGGTTTGAGTCCATACTAAATGCATATTTGTGTCTCGGCTGTATTGGTTTGTGTCCTGGACACATAATTGTGTCTTGGATGCACCATTGTGTCTTGGGTGCACCATTGAATCTCGTCTGCGCCCTAACGGGATTAATCGGTACTACCGGGATGTGTCATTTGGTCTTTACTGCACCCTAGCGGCATTAGCAGGTACTACCAGCATGCTCCCGTACTACGGTTTTCTTAGATAGATATGTGGTGCACCTAAATGAAGGCTTTTTATCATGATTTTTCTAGAGCGTATAAATGTAAGCTTTTGGTTTTGAACTAATAATTATAGTTAATAGTAAGAAATTTTTGTTCATGCCAATGGATTTTAGACGGTGGGTATGTGGGGGATAATAGGGAGGGGGGGTAATGAAATTTTCATCAGAAATCCTTTACGGGCTCTGGTTTTCGAGATATTAGCGTATTAATATTTCAAGTTATTTTTGCTCATGGAAATGTATTCTTGGCGGTGTGGGGTGGCAGGGGGAACGCTTTCGATATATTAGCGACATTTGTTCAAATAATTAGCTAATTGGCAATTATATAATTACTAATTGGCAATTAGAAGCTTGGTTGGTAATTTGCTAATTGGCAATTAGTAATGTGGTGTGTGCGCTTTACTGGAATTCTCATAAAATAAACAAATTTAAGTAATATCAACACTTGCTGTAAATATTGAATAGAAAACTTCAAGTTTAAGGTAAAAATATGGTTGCTGTGAGGTGTATTGATACAATTTCTTTTGCTGAAAAAAATGTTGTCAAACCAAATTAATTTTCAATATTTATTCACATCAAATTATTTATTTATTTCTAAATCTTAAGTTATAAACTTTTCCCCTATGTTCTATATTCAAAATTGGTAGCAATATAAGTGAAGTTCTATGAATCCTATCTTGGAAACGAAAGCGATCCAGAGCATATGTCGCCCAAGGACCTTTTCTGGGCACATATTCAATTATATAAACTTGTGGAGCACTAGTACTAAACGTAACTTTCATTATCACTAATAATTTAGAAATGTTAATAATAAAAAACTAGTTTCACATTATTGATTTTTTTATTTAACGATTATAATAATTAATTGGGAACAAATTTTCGTCATGCTGAACAAATTCAATTTTGTATGAACGTCCGATTGCTCCTTTATTGATTACGTAGAAGCCTCCCATGGTGTTTATTTCATTCAAAGAGTCCTCTGAAATTCTGCTGTACCTCGAAGGAAGAAGTCCATAGCATAGGATTCTATTTCCACTGCAAACATGATGCTAAGCTCTCATATTACAGAGCATATCGAGGCAACAATTGCCAACAATGGTTTGCATTAGAATTACAAAAAATTGCATCCATAGCTGTACAGGAAAAGCTGAACATCAGGTCAATGCAGCCCCTGACTAAAGAGGAACGCCGTTCACATATGGAAAATACTTGCTGCCATATATGTGAAAAAACGTTTGCAGCTGATGAGGAACGAGTTCAGGATCATTGCCACTTAACAGGAAAATATCGAGGACCAGCGCATAATGCATGCAATCTCATGTATCAAGATTGCTCCATAGTTCCAGCAATTTTTCATAATTTCTCCGGATATGATGCCCACTCCATTATTAAGGATATAGCTACATCTTTCCCAGGAAAATTTGATCTGTTGCCAATAAACAAGCCAAGATATATCTCGTTCACCAAGCACATGGACGGCAGCTACATAAAATTCAGATTCATCGATTCCTTCCGTTTTATGGCTGAATCTTTAGATAAGTTTTCATCATTGCTGCCGATGGATAAATTAAACACTACAAAATCAGTATGGCAGGGATTTGATGATGACACTATCAAACTTCTTACACGCAAGGGTGTCTTCCCATATGATTTTATTGATGACTGGGATAAATTGGATTTCCGGAACTTGCCAACACAGAAAGCGTTCTACAATAAACTGACTGACAGTGCTATATCTCCTGAGGACTACAATCATGCTGAAGAGGTCTGGCAAAAATTTGAAATACAAACACTTGGTGAATATTCAGATCTATACCTTAAGACTGATGTTCTCCTATCGGCCGATGTGTTTGAGAACTTTCGAGAAGTGTGCATGAAGACATACAATTTAGATCCAGCACATTATTACATCATGCCAGGCCTAACATGGGATGCTATACTAAAATACACTAATGTGTAATTAGAGCTGATAACCGACGTAAATATACTGCTGTTCTTAGAGAGAGGCATTCGAGGTGGTATAAGTCAATGTTCGAACAGATATAGTAAAGCCAATAATAAATATATGGATGATTTTAAGCCTGAGGAGAAAGAGAAATACTTGATGTATTATGAGGTGTATAACCTTTGTGGATGGGCCATGTCACAGCATTTACCAACCGGAGGATTCAAATGGGTTGATGTTCCCAATATTGATGTTTCCGAAAGTCCTGATGATTCTCCAACTGAATACATATTCGAAGACGACTTACGGTTTTGCTCTGAGCATGCAGCACCACCTGGAGCAAAATTAGAAAAGCTTCTGACAACATTACATCCAAAAATTAAATTTGTTATACACTACCGAAATTTGGAGCAATGCTTATCACATGAACTCATCCTGAAAAAAGAGCATCGGGTTCTTCAATTCGACCAATCAGCTTGGCTTAAACCATATATTGGCTTAAATACCATCAAACGGATGCAGGCTACAAGCGATCATGAGAAGGACAAGTATAAGAAGGTGAATAATGCAGCTTTTGGTAAGACCATGGAAATTGTACGCAAATATAGCGATATCAAGCTTTGCATGAAGTGGGAAGCTCGCTATGGTGCAAAAGCTCGGATTGCGGCACCCAACTTCCACAGTGCAACGAAATTTTATAAGAATTTAGTTGCTGTGGAATTAAGGCGACTCAAAATGTTATTCAGTTATGGAAATTTCGAAAATATGCCTCTACGATTTTCACTACAGTTTTATGCAGCGTGAGTATGGAGATAATTGTAAAGTCATGGATACTGGTACAGATTCTCTAATATATGAACTTGAAGAGAAAAATGCATATGAGTTTGTGGCTGAAAATATAAACAAATTTGATACAAGTAATTACCCAGAACATAATGAATTCAATTTACCGCTCATGAATAAAAAGATTCCTGGGCTAATGAAGGATGGGCTGAATGGGAAAGTCATGAACGAATTTGTAGGCATGCGCTCAAAAATGTACAGTCTGCGTATAAACGCTGGTAAAACTGTAAAAAAAGCGAAAGGAGTAAAGACTAATGTAGTCCAGAGGCATATCAATTTCGAAGACTACGTCGAATGTTTGAATAACAAGCGAATATTAACTGCTAATCCGAGCTCCATGCGATCTCATCACCATAACGTATACATTATCAGTCGAAAAAGATTGCATTAAATCCCTACGATAATAACCGTCGTATTATGAGCGGAGCGACGGATACTCTACCATGGGGACATTACTCTATTTCATCAGATCAACAAGTAGCAGCCGCAGAAAGAATCTAAGTCAAGTGTAAATAATAAATGTATTATAGTTTTAGTTTTATTTATTAAAGTAATTTGCATTATAACTACATGTATAAAGTATTATAATTATTTTAAATTGTTAAATGTTTCTTCAAGATATTATAAAACATCTTTGTTACTAATCCAAGAATTGTGTTTTGATGAAAATCCGAGCCATTTAACGTAAGCTTTATCTCAACTTTTGTTTAAGATTTTTTCTACGAGTTATAATCTTCCAGACGATATGTGATGGGGTTTGTGTTTTGAACTTTAATAATTTTTGAAATCTCAGCTGTCCAGTTTGGGTGTAGCCTTTCTCAAATATATGCTTGTATTTGCTGATCTGTACAAAATCTCCAACCTTATACTTTGTAGGAACAACAATCTTTATATGACTGTATACAGTTGAAAGCAGTTGTTTCTCATTGGAGGCGTTGATATCACTTGGTCTCATTTTTGTAGTTCGATGTATTCTTGAATTGTATTCAGTGAGCGGCGACTCAAAATCTTGTTCAATAAGCCTCTCTCTATATTGGAATGGCAGTTATTTAAATTTCATTGATATGCCTCTACGATTTCCACTACAGTTTTATGCAGCGTGAATTTGGAGATAAATGTAAAGTCATGTATACAGATACATATTCTCTAATATATGAACTTGAAGAGAAACATGCATGAGTTTATGGCTGAAAATATACACAAATTTGATACAAGTGATTACCCAGAAGATAACCAGTTCAATTTACCCCTCATGAATAAAAATATTCCTGGTCTAATGAAGGATGAGCTGAATGGGAAAATCATGCGCTAATTTGTTGGCTTGTGCTCGAAAATGTGCAGTCTGCGTATAAACGGTGGTAAAACTGTAAAGATAGCAAAAGGAGTAAAGGCTAGTGTAGTCCAAAAGCATATCAATTTCGAAGACTACGTCGAATGCTTGAATAACAAGCGAATATTAATTGGCAATCAGAGCTCCATACGATCCCATAACCATAGCGTGTACACTGTCAGTCAAAAGAAAATTGCATTGAGTCCTTATGATAATAAGCGACATATTATGAGCGGAACGACGGATACTCTACCATGGGGGGCATTACTCCATTTCATCAGATCAACAAGTGGCAACCAAACAGCTCTGATAACAGGTAAACAGCTTTCCAAATAGCTCTGATAACAGATTAACAGCTTTTAAACAGCTTAACAGCTTTCCAAACAGCTCTGATAACAGATTAACAGCTTTCCAAACAGCTCTGATAACAGCTCAACAGCTTTTCAAACAGCTCTGATAACAGCTTAACAGCTTTTAAACAGCTCTGATAACAGCTTTTCAAACAGCTCTTATAACAGGTAAACACCTTTTAAAACAGCTCTGATAACAGCTTAACAGCGTTTAAATAGCTCTGGTAACAGCTTAACAGCTTTCCAAACAGCTCTGATAACAGCTCAACAGCTTTCAAAATAGCTCTGATAACAGCTTAACAGCTTTTAAACAGCTCTGGTAACAGCTTAACAGCTTTCCAAACAGCTCTGATAACAGATTAACAGCTTTCCAAACAGCTCTGATAACAGCTCAACAGCTTTTCAAACAGCTCTGATAACAGCTTAACAGCTTTTAAACAGCTTTGATAACAGCTTTCCAAACAGCTCTGATAACAGCTTAACAGCTTTCCAAACAGCTCTGATAACAGCTTAACAGCTTCTAAACAGCTCTGATAACAGCTTAACAGCTTTCCAAAAAGCTCTGATAACAGCTTAACAGCTTTTCAAACAGCTCTGATAACAGCCTAACAGCTTTTCAAACAGCTCTGATAACAGATTAACAGCTTTTAAACAGCTCTGGGAACAGCTTAACAGCTTTTCAAACAGCTCTGATAACAGCCTAACAGCTTTTAAAACAGCTCTGATAACAGCTTAACAGCTTTTCAAACAAGTCTGATAACAGGTGAACAGCTTTTCAAACATGTCTGATAACGGGTGAACAGCTTTAATCTACTCAGCAGGTCCACAGGATTCGGTGTGCTTTCGGCTGAGTTACAGCTTCGACTTATGAAGATTTCGCATGTTTCATCCTTTTATAGTAGAATGAAGGTATCAAATCCTTTACGGTAGCGAGCATTGGATGGAAACATATTACTTACCAATAGTAGTACCATTAGTATACCCACTAATGCCACTAGGGAACCTTACTCAAGAAATGGCAATATGTAATATCGGCTAATGCCGCTAGGGAACCTTACTCAAGAAGTGGTGTTTGCACTCGATGGATCAATCACGCACCCCCTTAAACCCAATAATAACAATAATAATTTGCTAAGAAAACATCAAACCAAGGTGATGTCATGTTGTGAAATTCAAATGATGCTGATATCTACAACTTCCCCGCTAATAAAACTTATTCAGATGCAGCACCTGTAAACAGCAAGAACCAAGATGATGTCATACGTGATATCTACAACTTCCTCGCTAATAAAAGAAAACAGCAAAACCAAGGCATGCTGGTAGTACCGACTAATACCACTAGGGAACTTTACTCCAGAAATGGCGTTTGCACGCGAATCAAAATTGTGGAATATGCTAAATTGTATCAGGGCATTGGATGGGAAACATATCACCTACCATTAAACGGCTGTAGTACTCACTAATGCCACTAGGGAACCTTACTCAAAAAATGGCATCTGTACTCGAATCCTGTAAAAGCCGAGGCGCACGCTGATATCTATAACTTCCCCGCGAATAAAAGAAAACAGCAAAAGCAAGGCATAGGTAACCTTACTCAAGAAATGGCGTTTCCACTCGAATCCCGTAAAAGCTTTGATACACAGAACCCCCACTGACATCTACTAGAATCTGTTCATGGTGATGTTATGTTGTGAAATTCGATTGACGCTGATATCTACAACTTCGCTGCTAAGAAAAGTTATTTAGGTGCAGCACTTGAAAACAGCAAAATCAAGATGACGTCACGGTGATATCTAGCACTTCTCCACTAATAAAAGAAAACAGCAAAACCAAGGCATGCTGGTAGTTCCGGCTAATGCCGCTAGGTCATGCTGATAACTAGACCTTCCCCGCTAAAAAAGAAACACAGCAAAACCAAGGCGTGCTGATAGTTCCGGCTAATGCCGCTAGGTAACTTTACTCAAGAAATGGCGTGCCCGTAGAGGATCTATGATGAAAATTTCGTTCCCCTCCCACCCCACATCGCCAAGAATCCATTTCCATGAGCAAAAATAACTTGAATTATTAATACGCTAATATCTCGAAAACCAGTGCCCGTAGAGGATTTCTGATGAAAATTTCAATACCCCCCACATACACTCCATCTAGAATCCATTGGCATGAACACAAATTTCCTACTATTAACTTTAATTATTAGTTCAAAACCAAAAGCCTACATTTAGGCGCTCAAGAAAATTCAATTATTACTAATATTAATTCAAAACCAAGCGCAACACTTGCAAACAACAAAAGCCTACATTTAGGCGCACCACACATTAAAAAAAACCGTTGCATGCTGCTACGTGTGGGCACAAAAACCGTAGCATGCTGCCACGTGTGGGCCAAAGTGAACCCAAAAACTTCCCAAAACCATAGCATGTTGCCACGTGTAGGCCTAAAGTGAAGCAAAAAACTTCACATAGCCAAGAGAACCGGACTACACATCCAAGAAAGCCGTAGTACGGGAGCATGCTGGCAGTATCGGCTAATGTCTCCCTGACATCTTCTAGAATCTGTTCATGGTGATGTCATGTTGTGAAATTCGAATGATGATGATATCTACAACTTCCCTAGAACTCTCCCGCTAATAAAAGAAAACAGCAAAACCAAGGCATGCTGGTAGTTCCGGCTTAGTCCGCTATGGAACTTTACTCAAGAAATGTCGTTTGCGCCCGAACAACTGTCGCTAATATCTCGAAAGCCAGAGGATTTCTGATGAACATTTTGTTCCCCCCTCCCTCCCCACACCGCCAAGAATACATTTCCATGAGCAAAAATAACTTGAAATATTAATACGCTAATATCTCGAAATCCAGACCACGTAGAGGAAAATTTCATTACCCCCCCCCCCCCCTCCATATCTTTATTATCCCACGCACATACCCACCATCTAGAATCCATTGGCATGAACAAAAACTTCCTACTATTAACTTTAATTATTAGTTCAAAACCAAAAGCCTACATTTAGGCGCTCAAGAAATATCATGATAAAAAGCCTACATTTAGGTGCACCACATCTCTATCTAAGAAAACCGTAGTACGGGAGCATGCTGGTAGTACCTGCTAATGCCGCTAGGGTGCAGTCAAGACCAAATTACACATCCCGGTAGTACCGATTAATCCCGCTAGGGCGCAGTCGAGACTCAATGGTGGACCCAAGACACAATGGTGCATCCAAGACACAAACCAATACAGCCGAGGCACAAATTTGCATTTAGTATGGACTCAAACCACCTAGCGACGGTGGCGCCATCTTTTACGAAATCCTGGAAGCTAAACCAGTGAGCCAGAATACCCATAGAATAACTACTTGCCTGTATAAAGTTTCTGACCTGAAAAAAGAGAGAGCGATCTGGATGCCTTTTATGTTGAGAGTTGGCTTCGGGAAGTGAAGGAGAATTCATATGTTTTTGATAGGAATTTTTGAAACGCACTAATTGAATTTTTAGAACGAAAATTTTTGTTCGAAGAGCTTGCTATCTCTTGCGAATGTTTGTATTTCTTTTTGCTAAATCGATATGGCTGGTAACTTGATTTGTGAAATTGGCCAATGTGATAAAAATTTTAGATCAATCATAACCCTTTTCTCGTTTATTTAAGTTATTCAATGCGTTCTTTTTGTATTTACCTATTGCATTGATAATGAGACTAATTGCAATTATTATCCTTTTTCCTGTTTGTAGTTATATATTTATATTGTAATTTACTTCATGTAGGTACGTAGCACACACAAGCTGCCAAACAGTTGACTGGAAGTTCACTTTGCGTAATGCAACATGTTGCGTATCTTTTGAATTTTTCCATATTCAAGAGTTTGAATGAAATTTAATCGAATACTTATCTTGTATAAAATTTATGCTCGTCTGATCAGTCTCACGTATCTTGTCCAATCTAGCATCCCAATTCTGTGGAGTACCTGTTTCAATCGAATATGACTGCTTTTTCTGCACATTCTTGGCAGCCGCAACAGATTTACGGGTTAGAAACTGGCCGACAATGAGATTTGTTGTGGTGGTGATTTGGTGTACCTATTCCGCCCTGACTTTCTGCTAGTAATTTGATTCAGGGCTGCGACAGTTGCAATCGCTGCTGCAATTCCAGCTGCATGTGTAATACAGATACTCCAACAGATTTGAGCTGTTCTAGCTGATAGTAATGGTAGCGGTGATAGATTTATTTGCTCTTAGTGGTGAGGAGAATATTTTTCAAATTGATAATAGAATATACAGGGATAAATATTATTACGAACTGACGTAAGGATTAGATTTCCCGCCGATGCAGTTGAAAATTGCTGATTTCGTTCACTTTACTATGTTCGCGACCTTTTCGATTTCACGGTTGACAAGACAGATCGATTGTCTTATTCTTCTCCGCTGGCCGGTACGAGTTCTTTTCGAGGTAGGGTGAGTGCGGACTGTCGGTATGGTAGCCGACCGGCATACGTGCTGCAGTAATTCTCCATGTAGCATATTGCTATATGCAGTACGCTACGACCATAACAGTGGGCCCTCTAAATTCATAAAAATATTGCTCCTCTTACTAATTCATTGCATTATGTCATCTACTTTCCCTACTAACTGGAAATTGGCAACGATTTTGCTTATTCCTAAAAAGTCTTCAGTCGCTACAGCATTTGATCTTTACCCTGTTAACTTCTTTTGCTGCTTAGCTAAAGTACTAAAAAAGATAATGTATGAACAAAGCGTAGCATATGTCGAAAGAAATAACATGCTGAAATGCTGGCAGTGAGGTTTCCGTGCAAATCGGAATTGCGAAACAGCTATATTAAAGGTTACTACGGACCTGCAAAAAAGCCTGGATAAGGGTGAGGTCGGCATTCTTGAGGTACTTGACTTCTCCAAAGCTTCAGACAGAGTCAGTTACTCAAGGCTACTCCTGAAGTTATTCAATAATTTTGGATTCTCCTAGTCGGCTTTTTACTTGATCAAAAATTTCCTCGCGGGAAGATGCCAACAAGTTCGTTATAACAAGTGTGATTCAGACTTCATACCTGTACCTCTTTGCGTTCCTCAGGGGTCTGTGTTCCAACCACTGTTGTTCAGCTTATACATCAACGACTTACCTAGTGTTATCCAACAAGTCCACATGCCGACGATGTTCAGTTATACAATAGCGAACCGATTAGGTTATTCGAGGATTGCTGGGAGCGAGTCAATGGGGATCTGCTTTCCCTTGTTACTTTTTTTTACCAAATATTAGATCATTTCTCTCTTGCATATCTTTAACTGAATAATCCCTCTAATTTCAATATTATTTATTATACCGCTATGTTAGTTAAATTGTACAATCCAACCTAATGCTATCCCTAACTATACGATATATGTTCTACTTAAAGGATTTATTTGTAGTTAGTTAACTTGCATAGGACTCTTATCTTTAATTTTCTAATAGTTTTTCTAATCTGACAATATTCTATACTGATTGTGCTTCAAAAGACTGTAAGTCTTGTGTACTATACCAAAGTATTTTTGAATAAATTGAAATTGAAATTGAAATCCACCCTGATATAAGTGAGCCAGTGTGACATGACCACCCAAATTAACCCAAGTGCAAGAATTTTGTAAATTTTCTTGTAAATAACAATTAAAATATAAAGCATTAAAAAGGTGTAAGCGAAAACGATTCGATAGAATGAGTTTCTGTCGTTCTTATTAATCCGCTGTACTTAATTTCACTAGAACATAATATATCCTGTTCCACTAGTATATGTTCGATTTATCGTACCAATTTAGTAGTTAAACTCTGTTTGATGTTATTCTTTAATTGAAGTAATTGCAACACAGGTAATTTAGAAAGTTATATTCTATTCGATTTTGTTCTTTTAGTAGAATAATTGCAACACAACATAATAAGAAAATTAGATTCTATGCGATTTCGTTCTTTTAGAAGAATAATTGCAGTACAAATTAGGAAAAAGACCAGCACCAGAACCTCAAGTTCAAAAAGAGTCACCCTACACAGTGGGCCAAAATGATACTTGGGTGACCAAAAATAGATTTTTATCTAGTCATAAATTTTAGGAAAATTTTAATGCCATTCGATAGTAAGCTAAATATATTACCTTATGGCAAAATTTTATTTTATTATTATTTTTGATTTGCATTCCTTCTGCTTATTTTTCAAATCTGCAGATGCACAGGGGAGTTCCAGGTTTATATTAGCTGTGTTATTTAGGGTACTTTGTGCTAGAGCACACATATACTGGTGAGAACAAATTGTTATGTCGATTGAAGCGTACTATTTGTACTGTTCGCTTCGTTTATAAATCTTTTACGAAAATGTATTAGGCGTTCTTTTGTGTATCATTTATTCTGCCCTTTTCTTCGGACACAAAAGAACATAGCTATTATATGCCAAATCTAGCACATAATAGGAAAAAACCCTTTATTAATGTTGTAACGAAGTTACAAATTTAAAACCGAATTAAATTATTTTTACCCGTAGAAGCATCAGGCACTCAGCCACTGAGAAGCTCTGACACCCGGCTATATAAAGCGTGCCACTCGCCCACAAAAATCAGTCTAATCAGCGAGCTCAACCAAGCAAGTTGGACAGACAATTTTTCTAGGGTACTAGTGGTGAGCGAAATTCCCGCACTAGCAAACCTGACACGTCGAGTGTCTTTCCTAAAATTCCGCCTTGACATTTTACTGGTACGTCGTGTGAGAAATACCCGTACCATATTAGTCCGTATTCGCGCGCTGAGGTTTGCGAGAAATATCCCGCCTCGAAATTGCACTGGTACGTCGAGTGAGAAATCCCCGTACCATATTAGTCTGTATTCCCGTGTTGAGGTTTGCGAGAAATATCCCGCCTCGCCATTGCACTGGTACGTCGTGTGAGAAATCCCCGTACCATATTAACCCGTATTCCCGCGTTGAGGTTTGCGAGAAATATCCCGCCTCGACATTGCACCGGCACGTCGTGTGAGAAATCCCGTACCATATTAGTCCGTATTCCCGCGTTGAGGTTTGCGAGAAATATCCCGCCTCGACATTGCAATGGTACGTCGTGTGAGAAATCCCCGTACCATAGTAGTCCGTATTCCCGCGTTGAGGTTTGCGAGAAACATCCCGCCTCGACATTGCACTGGTACGTCGTGTGAGAAATCCCCGTACCATATTAATCCGTATTCCCGCGTTGAGGTTTGCGAGAAATATCCCGCCTCGACATTGCACTGGTAGGTCGAGTGAGAAATCCCCGTACCATATTAGTCTGTATTCCCGTGTAGAGGTTTGCGAGAAATATCCCTCCTCGACATTGCACTGGTACGTCGTGTGAGAAATCCCCGTACCATATTAGTCTGTATTCCCGCGTTGAGGTTTGCGAGAAATATCCTGCCTCGACATTGCACTGGTACGTCGTGTGAGAAATCCCCGTACCATATTAATCCGTACTCCGGCGTTGAGGTTTGCGAGAAATATCCCGCCTCGACATTGCATTGGTACGTCGTTTGAGAAATCCCCGTACCAAAGTAGTCCGTATTCCCGTGTAGAGGTTTGCGAGAAATATCCCTCCTCGACATTGTACTGGTACGTCGTGTGAGAAATCCCCGTACCATCCGTCTCTGTTAGAACTAGTCGTACTGAGCTATTTTTTATTGCTTTGGATACGTCGTGTAAAGAATCCCCTTATCCGACAATCAAGCATTTTGAAATACTACGCGTCTCCCTCTCAGGTCTTATGGTAACATAGTATTAAACATAGACTAGTATAGGGTAACACATCATAGACCTTAAGAAATTAGTTCTAGGTTAGTATATGATTAGCATTGTAAGTGATAGGCTATTCGTTCAATAAATAATTTATTATTATATGGTAACTAAAGGATATCCATTTTTTTAAGAAACCCTGATCCAGCGAGCTATCCGCAGCCATCCCATAGAAAATCCGTTACAATGTACTTCATTATGATCTGGTTTTTAATTATGGCTATGTGACATACGGTATTTTAATGAATATATAACGTTTTATGACACTTTTAATTGACATTCAATTAGTATGTACTTGCACCCAATTCAATATGTGTTTAGTACTTTCTGATATCCATGATATGATTATTAATATTATTTTAGTTACCTGAGATAATGGTTAACTTAAATTGTAATTGCTTGTGTCAATTTGCTTCAACCAACAACTTCAACATTTGTGACGCCTACATCTTTTCCTTCTTAATCATCATCGGAACTTTCTACGTAAACATCGGTATTTTTTAACAACACTGGAATCTTCTGCACCAACATTGGAACATTCCACATCATCCGGCAGAGGCAGACCAGCTAAATTCTACGATCAGTGCTCGGAAGTCACTAAAAAGCGACAACTCAAAGAGCATAATGAAAATTTATCAACGGAATTATTAAAGCAATCACTTTGCCAAAGATACACGTACTAGTTAGAAAAGCCTTTATTGTCAAAGCTCTTCATGAATCCAGTGTAAACCGTGTGAGTAGCATTAAGGATAGTATCCCCACCACAGAAGACTTTTTAGAATTGGAGCTTTCTTAAAGGCAAGTACAATTTTCTGAAAAATGAATTGAAAAAGAGAAAGAACGATGCTTCACCAAGCAATAAAAAAATGTTCGCGTAAAAAAAAGAGTGTTTCCCTGAAATGCTGCAGACTACCGAAACTTTCGTTTCGGCGACTCTTCAAAACTTGCTTGATTCAACCACGAACAGAATTTTAAAAGCAAAATCACAGGATAAAATCGAGGAAATAGATCTGTTCGTAAGTAAATGGGGATGTAATGGATCTTCGGGGCTACAGGCAAAAAATTTCTGGAAATAATGACGAAAATATAACACACACCATTTTATTGATTTATTTATTTATCATTTATTTATTATAATGTCATTGGTTCCTGTTCGTATAAACTCTTTTGCAGACCTATTAAATTTAAATATGTAAAGGAAACAAAAAAACTGGTTCTAAGTGAAGTTGGCCTCGCGAAACAAGAAATAATTGTTTGACTACATACGATATGCTTAGTTAACGACAAAGAAATAGAAGCAATTTATAGGCTTCACTTATCAATATCTTTACAAGTTGCACCAGCTACAGGGAGAAGCTGTTTATAAATTATCGCTGTTCAGCAGTTAAACGAGTTACTACTCCAGGTAATGCTTATCGCTCGTTGAGAAAAAATTTCTTCCGCACTTTACTTTTCAAATTCTTAGTATCTAGAAATTTATACTTTCTGGAAAAAAAATACAGAGTCGTAAAATAATTTAACAGAATTATCGATATCTCATTCAGTCAGCTTTTAAAAAATTTAAGCCGTAATCATCATAGTAAGAGACGTTCAAACATATTAGATCAAAGCAGAAGATATCACAAAGAGATGGATGGTTAATAGATTCCGGACCGAAAGCAAAGGCGCCAAACATTTCTTAGCCGTATTATCACCAAAATCCACAGAGTACGCCAAGCGAAGATATCTACCAGAATCATTCCAAATGCGACCGTATTGGAAGAAACCTGCAGAAAAAGTGCTGCCGATGAAGCAGGGAAAAAGCTGAGCTGAGACAGAAGCCAGCCGAAAATCACCTGCACCATATAGGAATTCGCACAAAACACGTCAACCTATTAAAATCACCGAAAATTACAAAATTATCAGGGGCCGCATAGTCGTTAACATACATGTCAATATTCATCCATATTGCTTGTGTTTGACAGCAAAAGCATTTATGATGCATTGAGCACGTATTTAGGACAAGATCGATGAATTTATATATTTTGAAAATGACTGTACAAAGAATTTTTATTAAATTTTGCGTTAAAAATTGAATAAAACTCAGAAAAGAAGATTTTTGGTGAGAGGATACCACGTCGAAATCATGGATTCACAACGTTTTCAACAGGTCGTAAAGATCTTCAAGATGATAACAGTGTGATGGGTGCTCTGGCACATTAGCTACCGAAGAAAATTCAGGATATTTTGCTTAGAATTTGCCGAACCACTATAATGCAGGTTGCTGAAGATGTTGGTGCCTCATGTGGTTCATATGCGAAGCAATCTTTATTAACCCTTTTAGCATGAGGAACAAATAGCGGAAAATGTTTTCCACAAATTTTCAAAGTCTTAACAAAAATAGCATTGTCAAAACATCGCTAAGAAAATGATGCCTGCGAAGTCACTAACGACCACGAATTACCCGAACGGGTTATAACAGGTGACGAAACATTGGTATATTGCTATATGATTGAGAAACATACATTCAATCGTACGAACTTTCTTGGAGAGCCAAGTTTGATTGAATGTCAAAGGGTTCTTCAACCAAAATAACGTTCTAGGTCATATTACATATGTTAGTAATAATTCGTTAATTTGTGGCTAAAAGATAGATAGTCGGGATGCTGTCTATTCGCCATTCTGTTGTCAGGCAGAAAGAGAAAAGAGTAATTTACATGGTCACAGTAATCCATTTTCCCATTAAATCATAAACATATAGGAAAAAACTGGTAAAATTTGTGAGACTTTTATTGAAGATATCTGAAGAATGTAAAAACCATAAAACTGGCCCAGCAGCAAAGAATGTTATTGCCTAGGCGAAGAACTTGGCCGTGAGAAAATATAAATACTTGCATGGAATTTGTTAGGCTCACATATTGTGCAAAAACTTTTTTTTTTGTATTTTTAATGAAAACTTCCTCATTTACACCACCTCCAAGTTTATACAATCCCTAATTACTACACGGGTATCCTGAAACAAATCTTCGTATATATTTCTCTCGATTTCGTTAATTATGTAGTTTCACTCCAGTCACAATTAGACACATCATCTCTCTTCAAATAACTCAAAGAGGAATCAACTCGAGACAAAGGAGAAATAATCATAAAATCTATGCAACAAAATGTCTTACACAACACATATCCTCTAATTGAATTATCCCCGCATTTAATTGGCCTTTTTCGGAGACTTTTACTTAAATCGAAAGTATAATTGTTGCCAAAAATGACTCAGAATTTTTCTTCTTACGCCTTCCTTACCAGAATTTATATTGGAACTTCTAAGGGAAGACACACAAAAGAAAAATAATTGATCTAAAAAGAACCGAAACGATTTTTCGAGTGGAAAATGTTCAGATTTTCTAGAAAGAAAACCCATGAGAAAAGAGCGATCTTTTTAAATTATGTCACTGGAAATCAGATGAACCGGAAACAACCAAAAGGATGATGAGAATTTTCTTAACTTCCTGCTACAGAGGGTAAAGTGGGAAAACATTCTTCCCTCTTTGCTCCACTCTCTCCCTAGGTTTTCACCTACCTATATATGAAGTATAAAATAAAACTAGGACATATTTTTCAGAAATTCTTTGAAAATGGGGAAATAGGAAATTAATTTCCAAATTCCTTAAAACCGCCTTTTCAAATGTTTAGAAGTTTAAAGCAGACATTTGTCCTTCGTTTACACGCCTATACCATATTTCAAGAAGCGGGGATGATATCGATTAAACTTGAAAATTGAAGTGATTCTAAATTAATAGAAATCCGTTACGGAAAACGGAACAGTAAACAAGGAAAAACAAAACTCCTTTTTCACAAATTTTACCCTTGCAGCATCTAATGGATTACTTAAGGCTTATATGCCAAGAATAGGATAACGATAACAAGGGTTCGCGTTAATGATTTTGTTTTATTCCACGGAATTGAAAAACTGTTCACTTTAATTCTAGGGGGTGTTTTGTTCTTCTCGTCTCTGGCTTCCAAATAGTTCTTTTACTTTTTTTAAAAGTTAGAGTTATTTCCAATTTCAACATCCTAATTCCCAAATGGCGTTAAGTTCGGAATCCATTTTGCCTATTTATATTAAAGATAAAGCATAGAAGGTTAGGATTTGGAGGAAAAAACGATTTGGCGTGCAAGAAAGTTGGCATGAACTTTTCAGCTGAATGAAGTCGCTCTAAACAACCTGTGATACCTATACACCTTTTAAGAATTATATGTTGTGTTTTAAAGAACACTATGTGAGGGTTATCACTTCATATGTGGCTTATAAAACAAACAAAAAATCACCATTTCATAGTAGGGAAGCGCAAAATTTTAAAAATATCGATCTAGTAATCAAATTATACATTGAAAGGAAAACCTCGTCGTCGTTAAAACATCGAACAAAAAACATGGATGGAACGAAAGTAAAAATTTTCGAAAATGAGAAATTATTTGACTTCTGCAGACATATAATATATATAATTCCTACTCAAAAACAGGATTGCGAAAATGCTTCCCAATAAATTTATTTAAGAATAAAAACCTTCCGACAAAGCAAATATCAGTTGAAATAATGTTACAACTGCTGTAAATAGAATTCAAAATTAATTTAAGATTCTTTATAGTAGTACATATGTTGGACATAATTTTAGAAGAAGAAAAAATCAGACAGTACATATGTTGATTCGAGGGAAGAATACTTCAAATATCCCAATAATTTTCATCGAGACTATTCATAAATAGAATTTTGGACAAAATCCTTCGCTTCAGGCGATTTCCCTGCTGACAAAGTATTGGGCCCGCGTTTGAGAAGAGTGTTTCTGATGGAACGGAGATTGCTACGATGGACAAACATTTGATTGCAACAGAAGATATAAGGAAAGATGTTTCCCGCAAGAGAACGCAAGAGAACGAGATTACTCGTTGAAAGGCTATGAGTGCATACTTTAAAAATCAAATAAAATTCTAAAAAGTATACATATTTGATATTTACATTAGAAAAAAACACTTGTTTTCAATAACATTCTAAGTAAATTGTAAAACTGAAAGAGGGACCTAATAATTTTACATTCCTTTTCGAAGTATTTCGCATCATAAATGCTTACAACCATATTTGGCATTAATACAACAAAAGTTATAAGATTGAGTTGAACCAATCCGAATGTTTTTACAAGAGTAATTTAGTTTTTGCAAGAGTAATTTAGCTGAAAACTGAAAAGCTTAGTGGGAAAAATTATTGTCCATTTCACTCTTACTTTTAAAGTTTAACATGGACACATGTGTCGGCTGTGTTTAACGCATATGAAGATCAGCCAGGATGTCACAATTTCTTAACCCTCGCCTCGAGCTACTCTTCCACTGTAATTAGCTGTCAGTTCAAAAATTTAAATTCAGACTCATTTCACGATGTATCGAATATAAAATATCGATTTTGTTGGCGATGTTTCTGAAGACGAAAATCGATGGAAAAACATCGAATATTTCTTAAGAAACATCGACGTTATCGATGTATCGATACATCGTGTGCATCCCTATTTAATAGGGTTTCTTTGGCAATACAACACAAGATTTAATAAATCTATACATTGCGTAAGAAACAAAATCTAGATAAGACTATCTACCACTGGATAGAATCGATCTTCAGATCGTTTATGCTGGCATAGATTATATCGACTTGGAATCTTAGACAACAAAAGTTTGATAACAGAACTCACCAAAAAATACCTAGTAAGCTCATAAAGCTAAAAAGGCTATTTTTTTTAAGGCACTGGAGGTTAGAGGTTAGAGTAGCCGTTGTGCTATGAAAGGCTACACTCAGTAAAGTTTTCGTATGGCGTCAGCCAGTGCTCAACTCAGAACACATAGCAAAGATGACTATGAAATTTATGCAACGATCAATAAAATAGAATTGTTAAGAACCATTTTGTTCTTCTCGCTGATTTAAGTCAAGGTGTTACACCTTGGCCTTTGATGGGGATGCAGCGGCTCTTAAACCACTACACCAAATTAGCTGAAAACAAGTTGATTAGTAGGTAATCATAAAATCACTGATTATTTCGATGCGATGCTTGAAAATTAACTATATTTCTAATTTATTGAGTCCGTACATTTATAATAATTTATTGCTTATTCTAACAATATCATTTATCATAAAATCACTGATTATTTCGATGCGATGCTTGAAAATTAACTATATTTCTAATTTATTGAGTCCGTACATTTATAATAATTTATTGCTTATTCTAACAATATCATTTATTGAGTTCGATTAAACAATGAACCCATACAACGATTACATTACAAAATAGGAATGTAGAAATATGAGAGAAAACATATTGCAATTGCAAGTATGTTAGGAATGACAAAATGCGCAAAAATGCAAACATGCACATTTACTCGATGAATGAACTGGGAAACTTGATGCTTCCCTGAGTGCACTCACCTCGTAATGTATGTAAAGATGTAGCATTGAGAAATTAATGACTAAAAATTAACACGGTCTGATTTACTTATTCTATGCCAGAAAAATTATAATTTACATCTTCCCCACGTTTGAACCGGGGTTCAAATATGATTGATCTGGTTAATATGCTGCCTTGGCTGAGGTATAGGCCGTGCATTCTTCATGCAGAACTTGCAGGCTTCAGCTCTACATTTCCAGGCCAGATATATGGCGATGAGTAGGACTGCGAAGAGTGCTATGTAACTGATTGATAATTGATGTATGGTGCTCTCCTGGATCCGTCTGGGTAGACTGTCGAGGTTTAGAGATGTAACACGCTCGTGGAACTCCAATAGTTCGTTCAGTTGAGGTTGATATTCCCTATCGTACTCGGTGTGTGTTAGTGAATTCGTTGTTTTTAAGTGCTCCCCTGACAATCCCAGGATAGTATATGTTGATTTCACATTTGTTGTAGATTGATGATGCCCATGAATTGTGATCAATTTTTCTTTTATGGTGCACTGGGGCTGAATTTTTAATAGTCCTGTTCCCTGTAGTATCTTAGAGATCATCTGGTTGTCACACACGATATTTATTGGCGTATTATTACTTGTAGCGATCATCCATTGATTGGCGTCGGACAATTGTAACCAAATGGGCTACTCCAGTGTCTGGGTCAACTTGCAGTGTTCGGACCTTGGATTATTGTTTAAAAAATCAATTTCACATGCACACATGGTCGCACCTTGATAGTAAATCCCTTCTATCGTGGTACATGTGGTCAGTTCTAACTCTGTGATCGGATAAAAATAATCCCGGTGTTGCGAAGTCATCAAAAATGGAGAGTGAGTCTGTACAGTGACGAGAGAATTGTTGATCAAGAGAGGGATGGGTTAGACCTTCAATAAATTAAACGTTTCCCAATTGACTAGGGGAATTTTAATTTGGAAGATGAAATGGTCTTGAGTGATTTCACCCTTTATATTCACCAGTTTGTATAGCTCCAAAATATTGTCTTGATGAATCGGTAGTTTAAGGGTCGATAATAGATTATTTTTTATCACTGCGGCAGCTTGTCGCAGCTGGCTGGGTGTTACCAACAGTGGATTTATTTTTCCGTGAGTTGTGTCAGTGATGACATCAGTTATTAGACTTTGAATATGCTGCAAGTTGGTGGTGACCAGGCTCATCTGTAGTGCTAACGACATAAATTGTTGTCGTACTCGTACAGTATCACCTTGCCCATTGAGACGATTCATTATCTGAAGGATGTAGTTGTCCAAGGAATCGAATTTTTGCTTGAGGGCCGCTTGGTCCTTCCTAATGAGGTTTATAAATGAATCAACGACTGAAGTCTGATTTCTTAGTAAAGTCAGTAGGTAGTCTTCATTTTCGTTGATTGATTGGATTGTTTTAGACATCTCTTCCGCATATTGTTGATCAAGCACCCCGAAAAGAATATTTGCTACGTTCCCTACTATACTGAGTGCTCCTCGCTTCTAGCGACTAGGACTTAAATAGGTTGAAAGCAATTCGTTTCCAGTTTTTATCTCATTTTGAAGATGCTCAAATTGAGAGATTATTTGTCGACAGGCGCACTTGGGAGTCAATTGGTCACAAAGTATTTGAAGTACCTTAGTTTCACTTTCCAAAATGTTTAATTCCATCCAATATGGTTGTAAGTTGTAATGAACAATTATTTTCCAGTCTGATGTTATTAAGTGTGTCGCTCCAAGCTCCTCGAAGTGTATGCCTAATTGAAGCTCGAACTGCGTGATTTCGATGAGTTCGCCTTTAGTACACGACGGGACCATAAAAACAGTTAGTAATAACGTAAGTAGCGATGTTCCCAGAGAAGTTTTTGTTCGTTTTGCTACTATTGTAGGTGATGGTTTAGAACTGGCTTGATCTTCGTTTTGCCGTTTGTTCGAAATTGGCCCAAGGGTTTTGTCGTTAGATGCTGTGCAATCCTCTTCAGATGCTCTTTCTTTGTCTGGGCCTTCCACCATAGGTAATGGAGATAATTTATGTATTGATCTGCGAAGGACTCCTGTTGACGTTCTTACATCTGCCACCCGAACATAACCATCCTTTCCTTTATGAACCACTACAAATCTGCCTAAGGGCCACTGCTGCACTGGTGTATTATATTCTTTCAAAATGACAAGCATTCCTGGCTTGGCATTGGGTGATTTTTTCCACTTAAATCGATACTGTAGCTCATTTAGGTATTCCGAAGTCCACCGTTTCCAAAATTGCTGTTTTATATCATACACTAACTCCCATCTTCTCAAGCAATTTACTCTTTATAGGTTTTGCTTGTAAATCAATTGGTGCTGTCATCGGTACACCTATCAGTAAGTGCCCAGGTGTTAGAGCACTAAGATCATTGGGTTCTGAAGATACAGGCGTTAGAGGGCGAGAATTTAGAATTGCCTCTACATCAACGAGGGCGGTTTCAAGTTCTTCATATGTTAATGATGCCGAAGATATTGTGCCAACCAAAAGATGTTTGGCTGACTTTACGGCGGCCTCCCACAACCCGCCAAAGTGTGGAAGTGTGAATAAAATTGAAGTCGCTTCCTTTCTGACTGCACATGGTCGTGATTTTTTGTTGTCCTTAATCGGAATGGATTGGTTCAGAGAGTCTTGCTAGCTGGTTTCTTGCTCCCACAAAGTTGGTGGCGTTATCGCAGTATAAATTGCGACAATGTCCTCGTCTACCTATGAAACGTTTTAATGATCCGATGAATGCCTCCATAGTAAGGCCACTTACAACCTCGAGGTGAACAGCCTTGGTTGCGAAGCACCAGAATATTACCACATACGCATTTTGCGTGAATCCAGATAGATCCACAAAAATCAACTCCACTGTTGATAAAAGGCCATGTTGGTTGAACCCTGGCTGCTGGCAAATTGCGCATCATTTGTGTCATCATTTTGGGCTTGTTTTTGTTACACCAAATGCAATGTTGAACTATTGAACGCGCAATTCCCTTTCCTTTTAAAGGCCAAAAACGTTGACGAATTGCTGATAGAAGCCCTTGCGGTCCTATGTGATAGTTCCTTTTGTGACTCTTTGACATAATGAGATTGGTTAGCTCATGTGTGTGCGGTAGCAGCATTGGATGTTTCGAATCATATGTAAGTCCAGAGTCTTGAAGTCGACCTCCAACTCGTACAATCCCTCTTTCGTCCAAAAATGGTGCCAGTGTAGCTAGTGGACATTGCTTGGATACCTCTTTAACCCGTAGCAGATGACGCATGTCTTCTTGAAATTCTTCTTTTTGCATTAGCTTGATTATGTTGAACAAGGCTTCATCTAACTCTGATTGGCGAAATTATCGCATGTTTTTGTCTGCACCTTGAAACAAATCTTAGCACATATCCAGTTACTCGCTTAAGTCTTTCAAAGGAATTTCTATGATCAATATTGTTGATGAAATGCGTACTCTTGTCTTCAATTTTGGTTGCACCTACAGCAAGTGCTGCTCGTTTTTTTTCCAAATCGCAATCGGATATCTTTGTATAAGGCGGAGGCCATATGTCTTCGCTACCATGCAGAAAAAGTGGTCCGTAAACCCAAAGATTACAGGACTTTAGTTTTTCTGGTGATAGACCTCTTGAGTGGACATCTGCTGGATTTTCTTCCGATTTGACATGTCTTCATTGTTGAGGTAGGGATAATGTTTGAATGGAAGCTATTCTATTACCTACAAATTTCTGGTAGGAGGTAGATGTAGAGTTGAACCAATCTAATATGATCTTTGAGTCACAACAAAGAAAGCTTGCTACTTGTTCTAGCTTTGAAGATGTTTTTACTCATTGGAGAAGCAACGCTCCTAGTTTGGCAGCGCATAACTGAAGCCTGGGTAGGGTGGAGTGGGGCACATTTGTCATTAAAAACGTTTATCTCCTCTGGAGCAGAATCTTTCAATTGTATCGCCTGAATTTATATTAACTTAACCAGATATATCTGTTAAGAGGTGGTTTCGCTATAGAAATTGTTTAGGAGTACACTTTTTCTAATACTTTTTTCATATCTTCTGAAACAAGTCAAGAATGATGAAGGTGCTCCACATTGGGGTACTTTCGACAAGCGTATGGGGGAGTTTCGTCAACACATTTTTTTTAAATTAAATTTCATTAGATAAACATATTTTTAATGATTAATATAAGAATAAAGAAAATACATAATATAACATAAACAATATCTTAATTCAAGCTAATAGTTTTCAATATTATCTCCTAGGAACCCACCTATACGTATGTACTTTTGTATATATGTAGGTATTAGGTATTAAAAAACTAGTAAATATTATATTTATTAAGATTAGTATTAAAAATACACTTTTCTTTTGCACGTGCTCTCTCTTTTTTCGGTGTCGAACTTCACCAGCACATAATCTCCTTCTGAGAGTGTATCCTGATCAATTAATTTTGGCGGAGAACGGACAACTTCATCAGAAACAGAGTCTAAATTATTAACGCATGGGTCGATAGAATCGATACTGTTTGCAAAACTAATTTCATTACTATCAGACGACTCATCTAAGATAGCTTCAAGATTCCTTTTAATGGTTGCTTTTTTGATTCTTAGGCTTGACATATCTCGTTTGGTTCATTTCTACACTACGGTTTTTTTCCTCGGAGTTAGTGTAAACTCGAGACTTGCGCTTAGTTTTCTCGTTGCCCCTCCTTAAATTTTCTTTTAAAAGTGGAATCGGTTGTACCATCTCAGGGAATTTTAGTACATTTATATTCTGAGAAGCAATATTAGGCTTTATTGAGGGGTACGGTTGTCAAAGAAGTGATATCATATATAGTGATATCTTTTCCTGGATTATTTACTAAGAATTCGCTCCATGCAGTTGTACAATAACGCTTGAAGGGCCCGTATAAACATACATCTAATGGTTGAAGCCAATCGGATGTATGAGGTGGAAGTAATAGAAGCTCTATTCTATTACTTCTACAATATTTAATTACGTTGAAGTTGCAGTGCGACGGATTATTGTCAAGAATTATTAAAATCGGATGATCAATAAAACAGCTTGTATATGCTTTTATATGCTTTAGCACGTCAGGAAAGATTTCGGCAGTCGTCCAACCACTTTTAGAATTCAATCCTATACAACCAGCTGGGCCTCCATTTCCAAAATGATTCTTGTAGCGCATCCTGGGGAAAATATAAACTGGAGGAAGCCGGTTGCCAATCGCATTAATTATACCGACCGCAGACACTAGAGACCCCCTTTCTCCTGATGACACTTGGAGAACAGTTCGCTTTCCTTTCGAAGCAATGACCTAAGGAGATACCAAAAGGAAATACCTATATACGTACCTACCTATATTTATATAGCCTATTTTCTTTACCTTTGGTGGAGGCAGCACTGTTGTAACATCGGTCTCGTCCAGGTTAAAAATACTGTTGGCCCAAAAATGTATTTTTTTATACGGGTGATACAGATCAAGATACCTTCCCGTATACCACGCGATTCCTTGAGGTAAGATGATCAAAAAATTGTTCCACATACCACTCCCTAGAAACCTTCCTTTAGGAGTTGTGGCCAGTTGAAGATTTCGCCAATATTCGTGAGAACAAATGAGTAGGTATAACTTTTGAAACACCCTATAGATTTTAGTTAATGTTGGCTTATTACATAGCCAAGAACAGTAGCTGACGAATGGTGTATTACTCTGTATATTTTACTTAAGCATCTTTAAATTATTCTCAAATATTTCCAAAATTTTAATTTTTTTACAGACAAAAGTTTTTTAAATAAATAACGCTATTTATGAAATTTGTGTGTAAAAAAAACCAAAATTTTGGAAATATTTGAGAATAATTTCAAGATGCTTAATTAAAATATACAGAGTAATACATTTTTCGACAGTTACTATTCTTGGCTATGCAATAGCCAACACTAACTACAATCTATAGCGTGGTTCAAAAGTTATACTCATTTATTCTCACGAATATTGGCGAAATCTTCAACTGGCCACAACTCCTAAAGGAAGGTTTCTGGGGGGGGGGGGGGGGGTATGTGGAACGCTTTTTTGATCATCTTACCTCAAGGAATTGCGTGGTATACCGGAAGGTAACTTGATCTGAATCACCCTGTATAATGCATCAAGATTTTTGTAGAATGTAGTGACTGCTTGCTGGTTGAATCCTCCTAATCTCAACAGACTTTTCTTTTCGGGTTTTCGTAAGGTACGATCTTGATTCCGATGCATGAAATTGTAATGCCAATCAAGACCTGCAATTTTATGTCTATTCCAAGAAGCAGGTCGAATAATTTTGTTGGTATCAACGAAATCAAAAACAAATTTTCTAGCAGTGAAATAACTTAAGCCGAAACCCATGTCACTGCGTTTTTAAAAGTATGAGGCGATTTCTCTTTCTTGGTCCATAGTAAATACTTGGTGCACATTATATTTAGTTTTTTTGTTTGGCGCAATTATCGTCATCGCTCATTCCAGAATCGGCATCGATGGAATTTAAATTAACGTTTTAATTTTTCTTCAACCGAGAAATAAGAGTTGTGCGTTTAATTCCACAAATACGTGCTGCTGAAGATAGCGTCTCACGCTTGCTCACAACATCTTTCATTGCTAGTTAATTACTTTTTTCGTTTAAGTCACAACGGTTTGCTCTTATCTTATAATTACGAACTATTTCTGTAATTGTAAAATATATACCTATATCTATATATAATAGTTATATAGCTGTCAAAACTGAAAATTGTTACATATTTTTAAAAAAGTATCAAATAAAATTGTAACAACTGAAATGTGGGGTACTTTCGCCAGGTATGGGGCAGTTTCGACAATACGTCGAAAGTACCCCAGCCATGCTTGTCGAAACTACCCCACAGGGAAGAGTATTTCTAAAAATAATATATCTAATATATAATATGTTTTTGTACCACTTTATAGGCTTGGAATAAATAAAACACAACTAATACAGTCACTTGATGCTAAGAAATATTTACTAAATGCATAATACACAGAACTATGCTTAATGCAGTTAATAGTGAAACGTGAACCAAAAGACTAGAAAACTTAGAACACGTCTGAAATGGTCCGCTGGTTATCTACAAATGAATTCTTTTGGTAGAAAATTTCGTGCGTGACGAAAATCAAACTGTAATTTTCCCAGAATCCTTAAATGACTTTTAAAGGAAAATTTTGAAGGTGTCGAAAGTGCCCCATGTCGAAAGTGCCCCAGTCTACCCTACTGTTAGGTTTTTCTTCGGAGCAATCATTGACTTTGCGCAAAGGAGAAGCACAATTACTCTTGCTTCATTATTTATTGATCTAATGTATATAACAGTTCCAAAGGCCTTCTCTGACGCATCTGAAAATGCGTGGATTTGAATTACTCGCGGAGTGTTTCCTGCAAACTTATGTCTTTGAATACGAATTTCATTTAGTGCTGAGAGATTTGTTCGGAAATTCATCCATTTCATGTATAGTTCTTCTGTGAGTGAAGCATCCGAATGATGCTTGAGCTCCCGTAGTTCTTGCAAGAAAATCTTTGCCCAGATAACTACTGGAGCCATAATTCCCAGATGATCCGAGGAATTTCTGATGCCACTGTTCTTTCTGTTGATTTCAATCCTTCATTTAATGTTAGTTTTGTTTGAAATTGATCCTTTTTTGGTAACCATATTAAGCCCAATGTCTTTATACAAGAAGTTTTTTCATCTGAAAAATCTAGTTTCACTTCTTGATCTGCTGGTGGTATGCCATGCAATAGTTGAGAGTGGTTGGCACACCACTTGCGTAGTTAAAATCCAGCTTCCGTCAAGATTCCAGTTAACTGCGTTTGCATGTCTCGAGCCATGGCAAGACTATCTGCTCCTGTCATCACGTCATCTACATAGAAGTCCCGCAGGAGTACCTGGGCTCCAACAGGGTACTTAGTAAGCTCTCCCTGGGCTAAGCGCTGTAGACATTTGGTTCCTGGGTATGGCGCAGATGATGTTCCATATGTAACAGTGCGCAGTTGGTAGTACTTTAGTTCCTGATGTGGATCACTTCGCCACCATATAAGATGATATTTTCTGTCCTCTTCCTGGAGAACAGCTTGCCTGTACATTTTCTCTATATCTGCCGTGAACACAAAACGAGGCAGACGGAAACGCAGCAGTATTGAGAACAGGTCATCTGGGATTGTCGGGCCCTTGTGGAGAATGTCGTTCAGTGATATGTTTGTGGAGGTCTTCGCTGAGGCGTCGAAAACGACCCTTAATTTTGTTGTGCTGCTATCAGGTTTCAGCACACAATGATGAGGAAGGAAGTAATTAGGCGTTGGTACAGAGTTTACATTAACTTCTTCCATGTGACCCAAATCTATAAATTCGTTCATAAATGTTGTGTACTGATGTCGCAGGTCACTGGTTTTGTAGAGTTTTCATACTAAGGCGTGGAACCTTCGAAAGGCAATCTCTTTCGACTCGGCTAAAGTTTTCGGATCTTCTAAAAATTGAATTTGTTTTTACTGTTTAATTGAAAAGCTCTTCACATTGTCTTTCTGCCAATGTTGTAGTGGTGGCTTGGGATTCATCTACATCTTAAATTTGCCAAAATTTTTCTAATAAGCAGTCTATATCCATATCATCAGTACACACACCGCATGTTGCTTTGGACTCTGCGGTCTGATTTAGCCTTCCAGTCAAAACCCATCCGAGTAGAAGAGCGGGTAGGTCTTCTCCTAGCTTAATCTGCCCGATGGATAGTAACTGCATGAAAAAATCAGCTCCTATTAGAAGATCAATTTGATCAGGTTTGTAGAGCCAGTTGTATATTTTTTGTTATGGACCAGTTTGATATATTTAGTGGTTGGCTCGGATGTGGAGAAATGGTGTTGTTTAAAAGAAATGCTTCTGCCAACAAGTGCTGTGCTGAGAAATATATAATTTCCTTGGGGACTCCCCTTCTTTCGATGAGACGGATATTGCCCTTGATGACGTATCCAATTTTCTTGCTGATGGCTCACTAGCACTAGAGTATTGTTTTTGCGATTGCACTTTGTGCATCCTCGTACAGAACATGTTGATGCGCTATGTGCACTTCTTAAGCAGTTAAAGCACAAATTGTACCTTTGTAGTATAGTCCGCCGATCTCTTGGTGCCAGCTTCAAAAATTGTTGGCATCTGAACAGTGGATGATTCTCATGGCAAGTTGCACACTTCAGGTTGAATTAGACGACTGAAGCCAATGATGATGATCTAGACATTTCTTGACTCTTGCCAATTCCTTCGCATCTTTTGACTTTGCTTCCTAGAGCTTCTAAGGACTGGAAGCGTGTTTCAAGGAATGCAAGAAAATGTTTCAATGTCTGCAGACACTTCGGGTTCGATAGCGATTGTTCATAGAGCGTGTGTGTGCTTCTGTCTAGATTCTTATATAAGATGTGTATCAATAATGAGTCCCAGCTAACAATAGATATTCCAAGATTTTGTAGTCCCATTAAACACTCTTGTGCAACATCGTGCATAGTTAATAATTTGTTATTGAGTGCAGCAACAAGCAACCTTTGGTTTTCATACCTCTCTTGAAGAAGCTTCCAAACACTATTGTAGTTTTCTTCAGATAAACTGAGATGTCTGACTAATTTTTCTGCTACTCCAATAAGGTTCGTCTTCAGATACCACATCTTCTGACAGTTGCTTAAGGCTTGGTTGTGGACCATTTGGGAGAATAGGTCGTAATTTTTGGTAAACTTAGCATCGTGCTGGATGAGGCTTGGCTTGTGATTGGTGCCTGTGGCTGTTCATATAGTTTGGATGAAATAAGAATTAGGCCGTATTGCACCCTTTCTTCTGGCCTAATGTATTCAGAAGCATCGTATCCCATCTCAGTTGGATCTTCAATTAATTCATACATCCGTTGGTTTGTATTCTTATAGCTGTGTCCAGTATTTGTCTGTGGACTGCCCTTTCAATTCGTAGAAACACCGGGGATACTCAGCTTGATCTAGATTCTCCAGGCTATTAATAAGATGACGTACTGTTTCTATTATTGCCTTCTGCCGGCGGATCAATCTCACAACTTCTAATGAATCATCAGCTTTAAATTGAGGTGTTATATCGTCTTCTTTGTTGATTGTATCTGTAGATGCGACTACCTTTGCATTCTGTGGCACATTTGAGTCAGTATTAGTTTTGTTAGCACCATGGTGTAACGGAAAATTCCCTTGCTGTGGCACGCTCTTCTCTTTTGCGAATCATCTCTGTAAAATAAGCTTGATACCTTTCAAACGTTTCGCATGTCGTCTCATAACAGTTGGATTTAAAATAGATGTGAGTGATCGGAGGTTCAAGTAGGAGTCCAATTTCATTGTCCACAGCTTCAAATAAATCCCAGGCTGCTATTAAGCGTCGTAAACGCTCCGTGTAGTAAGCTGACGTAGTTTTTCTATCGATGGAGTCTTTCTTATAATTGTCAATGACCATTAAAATCTCCTCCTTATAACCCTTTTGCTCAGTAGCTAACTGAACCATGCCTCTGTGCTTATTTGCCATCTCTTCAATGGTTGATTGATGGACAAGATGACTCGCTCGATTTGCTTAGTTCTCTGTACTAATCGTCAAGTAATGCACCTGAATCACGTCGGGGTCACCAGTGTTAAGAACAATTTTGTTCTTCTCGCTGATTTAAGTCAAGGTGTTACAGCTTGGCCTTTGATGGCGATGCAGCGGCTCTTAAACCACTACACCAAATTAGTTGAAAACAAGTTGATTAGTAGGTAAATAAAATCACTGATTATTTCGATGCGATAGTTGAAAATTAACTATATTTCTAATTTATTGTGACCCTACATTTACAATAATTTATTGCTTATTCTAACAATATCATTTATTGAGTTCGATGAAAGAATGAACCAATACATCGATTACATTGCAAAATAGGAATGTAGAAATATGAGAGAAAACATATTGCAATTGCAAGTATGTTAGGAATGACAAAATGCGCAAAAATGCAAACATGCACATTTACTCGATGAATGAACTGGGAAAGTTGATGCTTCCCTGAGTGCACTCACCTAGTAATGTATGTAAAGATGTAGCATTGAGAAATTAATGACTAAAAATTAACATGATCTGATTTACTTATTCTATGCCAGAAAAATTATATTTTACAAGATTCATCGGCCAATCAACTATAAACCGATTTCAATAACCATGCAAGCATATTTATTCTCAATAGGTCACAAAAATATAATGTTGCTGAACATTTTAATTGCACCTCTTAAGAAATGTTAATTATTATTGTTAATTTAACAGTTAAACAGTTGCTAATTATCAGTAAACGCCTTTTAATCAATCACCTTCTTCACCCCCCACCAGAGGTAAGAGAACAAGGTATAACATTGGTCTTTCGATAAGAAACTGAACCGCGACTATCTCATCAGCAAAGCAAGGATAAATAGTACGTACTAAACGTGCCACATTCAAATTACCACCGATATACTAGCATTATCCGCATTCACCAGTCATAACATAATCTGACGAGCAAATTAAGCGACAGTCGTCAGCAAAAACAAAATCAGTGAGATTTGAAACTTAATTTAAAAATATGAAATTTTTTTAGAGAGAGAGCAATCGTTATGGAGGAGTTAACCAACAAACAAAGATGATGCACAATTTACGAAACTCTTGCAAAATCTCAGAAGATAACGTAAATATAGGAGAACAAAAGAGAACAGCAATTCGAGGGACTTTGGAAAGAATGTCTACCTCGTCCTGAAAAGATTTCTGAACTAAATAAACCTGAGAACCAATACCATACGAAAGCTTACTACGATCAGGTAAAACAAGCGACAACACTCATCATAAATAAACTTGTAAGCTGTGAAGCTGATCTGGCAGAGAAAGCAAACACTACCCCGAAAGATGAATCACACCACTCAAACAAGCAATTTAGGCTTTCAGTAATCACCAGCGAAAATGAAAATGACGTCCGTCATAAACTATAAAGACTGCGCATTTCAGCTTTCACGGAGCAATAACATTAAGTAAATAATGACAATGAACTGAATTCAACACAAATTGGGTTCTACATCCGCATACTCAACGAAAATTGGAAAAGGATGCAAGAACTGCATGAAGAAAGAAAATCTGCTATACTACGAAACATATGGTTATGAAGAAGAAGAAATGGAGAAACTAATAGAGCTTTATCAGCAAGCAAAATATACTTGTAACAGGCCATGATATATCCTCGAGAGCAACAAATAATCTCTTGAAGGCACATCTTCAGAAAATGACATCAGATTGCCAAGAGTAACAATTCCAACGTTTGATGGAAAATAAGAGCTATGGTGAAGCTTTCTCGGTATTTTTGTGAAACTTATGCATGATAACAAAAATCTGTCACACATAGAGAAAATGCAATACTTGAAAACGCATTAATAAGGTGAAGCTTCAAAGCTATTGTGTCACCTGAAAATGTCAGACTGCAACTATAGAAGTGAATGGGACATATTAAAAGAACGATTCGAAAACAAGAGAAAGAGGATCCAACCAGCCGGACCCCGCCCATCGTGGCCCGGGAAAACGATGTATGAGGATATTATGTGCTAATTATGTGCTAATTATGTGCCAAACTCTAAAATTTTGTGCTCGCAAATTTAGTACATTTTTTAAATATTCAAAATGAGGGGTGCAGCATGATGGACAGCTGCACCCCGTCCTAGTTTAACTTTACCAACAAAGTTTTGATTAACACAGAATTTATGTGCTGATTATGTGCTAATTCTTTGTCAAATCTAAAAAGCTTTTACTCAAAAATTTATTGGGTTTTTTAAAAAATCAAAAGGGGGGGGGGGGGGGGGTGCAGGATGACGTAATTTTTTACCCCGCCCTAGTATTAACTCTACCAACAAAGATTTAACTCACACAGGATTTATGTGCTAATTCTCTGCTTAATTGGAAAATGGTATACTCGAGTATTTAATAGGGTTTTTAATAAACCAAAAAGGGGATGTAGGACGATTTCTTCCACCATGATTCCCTATTTAAATGCTACCAACAAAATTTTGATTCACACAGGATTTATGTGCTAATTATGTGCTAATTCTTTGTCAAATTTAAAAATTGTGTAATCCAAAGTTTGCTGGGGTTTTTAACCAATTAAAATGCGTGGTGCTGGATGTCGCCAGCTTCCACCCCGCCTTAGTTAAAATCTTGCCAAAAAAAGTTTTGATTCAGTCAGGATTTTTTTATTTTTTTTTTATATTATTAAGCCAAGCTCAGGGGATACCCTATGATGCAAAGCACAGCATGGCAGGTAGGAGATAGGGAAAGGATTACGGGATATGAGGAGAGTGGCGCTCGGTGCCGATGTATGTCGACCTAAAACTGTGTTTAGGTACATTGTTATTATTATTAGATTGCCCGTAACCTGTATGTGGAACCTGTTTAGGTATTGGTTGGGAGTTTTGTGTAAATAAGACAGATTGCGGTGTAATCATATTATTCAAATAAGGAAATTGAGAAAGATTTTGATTCCCAGAGCTCTGGTTTAAATGAGATGTATGCGAGTCTGGCTGTATGTTTTGGTGTGCCACCAACATGTGAAACTCCGATTCTTCCAATTTCTCTGCCGTTTCGATTAACTTTTCAAAAAAGTGTTCTGCATCATTTAAAAGAAAGAATCGGTGATGTGGATTAAGTATCCCAGATTTAAAGGTAAAGACCGCAGTCCAAATCTGAGTTAATAGCTTCAATACCTGAACTATGCCTTTTGCTGAGAAGAGCCTTACACCCTCTTAAAAGTTGTGTCACTCTTCTACCGTACGAAAATAGCGATTCCCCAGGGAATTGCCTACTATTTCTTAATTCATTTAATTGGACGTGATATGGCTTTGTGTTAACCAATTAAGTGAGAAAAATAGTTTTTAATTCATCTAACGTTTTGTATTCGACACCGTCTAAGACTAATGCAGCTCTTCGTCTGAACTTAGTTAGTATTAATTGTAAAAAGAGCTTCTGCTCTTCCTCTTTAGCGAGGCACAAGTTTACATGTTCACAGCACTTAATAAAATCTCCACCTCATTTGCTAAATTTGGACCTAACTCCGCTTCTAGTAATGGTAAATTATTAATTACTATTTGGCTAATAAATGCCATGTCATTATTTTGCATGCTTACTTTCTTAATTATATTATTTCTAGCAGATTTAAAATTCAGTTGGTTCTGCTCACCGTTTGTTCATTTGCCTCCAACTGAGTATGACCTTCTTCTTAAATAGTAACTCCCTGATCTTAATTGTCGAATGTACAGTGAATCTTCCTCTTCTGTTGGCAGATGTACTTCTTTTTCTCTGTTAATCCCGCTGTCACTCGATGAATCGCTGTCTGTGCTATTGGGGCTACTCCAGATTGGGCTGGTATTGTCCAGACTGAAAGAATTTATCCTTTCCTCAAAGCGGCTGCTACTTGCTAGTATACTCCTCTCAATTGGGGTAGAGCAATTCTCAACATTCGACTGCTCTTCTGACATTAAAATTTGCAGATTTCAAATAACAGTATTCCAGTTCAACTTCTTGAAATTTATTTTATTTATTTATTTCACTGTCAATGCCAAATCTGCTAAAACTTCAATTGTTTCGCACTTGTTAATAATTTGGGGTTACGAATTTCACTGTTTTCTGCAGCAGTCACTACAATTTTTTTTTGTATGCACTCAGTAATAAAACAAAATCACCACACAGATTCGCATAATTCAACGAAAACAAAACTTCACCGGCTGCGCCAAAATGTTAAGAACTCAGAAATAGGTTTGTGAAAGAAAAAACGGCTTTAATTTCTAGTTGACTTTTTATTCTGCGTCTAGAACTCAACTACTTAATTTTATATTTTTACTCCGCTCAATCTTCAAATCGACCTCAAATATTATTTGT